>JAJOZX010015367.1:0-66843 GCA_023014485.1 Bathynomus jamesi | reverse complement strand
GTGAAATCGTTCACCCTGTTCCTCGCTTAGATCACCGAGGTTATCTGGGAAACGATCCAAATGACTGTGGAGGTATGCAGTTT
The DNA here is from genome assembly GCA_023014485.1 of Bathynomus jamesi. Taxonomy (NCBI): domain Eukaryota; kingdom Metazoa; phylum Arthropoda; class Malacostraca; order Isopoda; family Cirolanidae; genus Bathynomus; species Bathynomus jamesi. Next base: position 66,760 of record JAJOZX010015367.1, on the reverse strand, counting down.
GATGCTCATTTTACAGCCAAGTTTACAAAAGAAGAGAGCATATTCTCCACTAGTTCACCGTAGTTGTCGGCCTTATAGTTCCCCAGGAAATTCTTCACAACCATACTAAACGATGACCACGCACGTCCCTCAATGTTGTCCATTGAATCTTGGAAACGCGGGTCTTTCATGAGTTCCCGGATTTGCGGTCCATCGAAAATACCTGCCTTCAGCTTTTCCATGCTCAGCGCAGGAAATTTTCTACGTATGTAGCCAAAACGTCCCATCTCTGTTCAAAGCCTTTATAAATTGTTCATCAAACCTAGTTTGATGTGCAGTGGTGGCAATATGATCCTTTCTCTGTCAACCAAAGCTTCTTTGATGATATTTTTTCTCCAACCACCATGTTTTCTCTCAGAGCCACTGTCTTCTCACCCATGTTCATCTTTAGCTCTACTGTACCAGAGACATATAAAGCACGGGTACTTGGTGTACCCGCTCTGCTGGCCCAGGAGAAAATTCACCATCTTCAGATCCACACAGATCACCCATTGGTGGTCTCGGTATGATATCTTTTCTAGGGCTAGGGCGACTGTCACGTGCTCTTCTCTCATACCGACTGAGTGACCAATTGGGATTGATCTGTATCTGTTGCCGTTGTGTAGAAGAACACATTTTAGGCTCCGTTTGGAGCTATCTATGAATAACCGCCATTCACTTGGTGTGTATTCCGATATGCCCATTTTCATCAGCAATCCGCGCACATTGTTGCAGAAAACTAAGTCGCTCTCTTTTGAGAAGAAGGGCAGTAAATCCTTTTCTCTGTCGCGATATAACGTGATTTTGGTTCCCGGCAGCAGTAAATTTTATTCTCCCGGCCTGGAAGCTAACAATTCAGACGATTTCTTCGAAAGACTTAAGTCCCTTATGAGGTCGTTTAATTCGTGTTGAATAAAACCTTCTGCAACTGATGACGGTCCTTCGAAATCACTGTCATTTTGCCCACATAAGCTTTCTTTGTCAGTAGCAGATTCATCATCTTCTTGAGGGAGCTCTGGAAGATGGCTGAATGATGGGACAGGTATCTCATCTGAATGTGAAACAGGCCGTCTAGCTGAGTCTATGTCAGGATAGGTCCATTTACTCCGGTTACGTCCATTGATGCCCTTTATATTCACCAAACAAAATTAACAGTCATCACTATGGTTTCTATGTTCTCTCCATACCATTGGTATACCAAATTTCAGGCACCTCCTCTTTCCGTTGGTCCATGCCGCAGATGCTCTGTACACGTTTTACACACAACATGACGAGCCCATGGCTTATCTTAGTCCCCTAGTTGTACTTTGAAATAGGCAAAATAAGCTTTTTTCACAAAATCAGTAATAGTTTTTCTCTGTTCAATGAACGTGTACTCTCCGCAGATAAAACAAAACACATCTGGATGATTTAAACACTTTCTTCGTGATGAAGCCATGTCAACACCTGTAACAGGAAAGAATTCACGTTAGAACATGTACAATACACATGCAAAACAGCAACATCAGCAAAATCATAGCTACAATTTAATTATACAGATGCATTTAGATTTACGAGCAACTCATAATACCGTTCCAGAATGGTAATAAAGTATAGGTAATGACGTATGCAATATCTCAAAAACTAGAGCTGATAGAACAAAATGGATGATATTTTCTAAATCAGTGGCATGAAAATATCCAGAATAAGGTCTAAAATCTCAGGCACCAGGACAAACTTTTTTTTGTTCCCCAGTGTTATGTTTGCTTTTTTAGTAAAGGTTTTTGAAGTTTTTATACTTCATTTGATATTATTTTGTACAAAAGAATAAAATGAATGTGTTTCTGGCCGAAAATTAGAAAATTGTTTAAAAATTATTGAAAGAGATCAAGACTTCCCCGAGTTTATTTTTGGATGCGAATGCAAAATTTTTGTTAAAATAGTCGAAATGTATTGATTTTTCTAAGAAAGTATTTATACAATTCAATTATGATATAAATTATACTGTAACTTCCACTCATTTTCACAATATTTTAACGGTACACTTAAGCTTTTGTATGCGATTTTTGGATGCGAGTTCAAAATTTCTTGTTAAAATAGTCGAAATGAATGGATTTTTTTAAGAAAGTTTCTATACAATTGAATTATGTTATAAATTAAAGTGTAAATTCCAATCATTTTTATAATATTTTAAGGGTACATTTAAGCACTTTGGTAAATTAGGTTTGAAACATAGAGATATGTAACTTCGGAAAAGTTGAATTTCTTGAATATCGGTTTTCTAAAATGAGAAACTACAATCTATTAAGTTTGAATTTTTAGTAAAAGTTTTTGAAGATTTTGTACTTTATTTGATATTATTTTGTACAAAACATAAAATAAATGTGTTTCTCGCCAAAAATTAGAAAAATTTGTAATAATTATTGAAAGAGATACAGCCTTCTCCGACTTCATTTTTGGACACGATTTCAAAACTTCTTGTTAAAATAGTCGAAATGAATGGATTTTTTTAAGAAAGTTTCTATTCAATTGAATTATGTTATAAACTAAATAGTAATTTCCAGTTATTTTGACAATATTTTAAGGGTACATTTAAGCACTTGTGGTAAATTCGGTGTGAAACATAGAGATAAGCAACTTCGGAAAAGGTGAATGTCTTGAATATCGGTTTTCTAAAATGAGAAACTACAATCTATTATGTTTGCGTTTTTAGCAAATGTTTTTGAAGTTTCTACACTTCATTTGATATTATTTTGTACGAAAGAATAAAATGAATGTGTTTCTGGAGAAAAATTAGAAAATTGTTTAAAAATTATTGAAAGAGATCAAGCCTTCCCCGAGTTTATTTTTGGATGCGATTTCAAAATTTTTGTTAAAATAGTCGAAATGAATGGATTTTTCTATGAAAGTTTTTATACATTTCAATTATGATATAAATTAAACTGTAAATTCCAATCATTTTTACAATATTTTAACGGTATACTTAAGCCTTTGTGGAAAATTTGTTTTAAAACATAGAGAAAAGCAATATTTGGTAAATTTGAAATTTTGAATATCGTTTTTCTAAAATGAAAAATATAATCTATTAAGTTTGAGTTTTTAGTAAAAGTTTTTGAAGATTTTGTACTTTATTTGATATTATTTTGTACAAAACAATAAATTAAATGTGTTTCTCGCCAAAAATTAGAAAAATTTGTAATAATTATTATAAGAGATCCTGCCTTCTCCGACTTTATTTTTGGATACGATTTCAAAACTTCTTGTTAAAATACTCAAAATGAATGGATTTTTTTAAGAAAGTTTTTATACAATTGAATTATGTTATAAATTAAATAGTAATTTCCAATTATTTTGACAATATTTTAAGGGTACATTTAAGCACTTTGGTAAATAGGTTTAAAACATAGAGATACGCAACTTCGGAAACGTTGAATTTCTTGAATATCTTTTTTCTAAAATGAGAAAATACAATCTATTATGTTTGCGTTTTACTAAAGGTTTTTGAAGTTTTTATACTTCATTTGATATTATATTGTACAAAACAATAAAATAAATGTGTTTCTCGCCAAAAATTAGACATTTTTTTTATAATTATTGAAAGAGATCCAGCCTTCTCCGACTTTATTTTTGGACGCGATTTCAAAACTTCTTTTTAAAATAGTCGAAATGAATGGATTTTTTTAAGAAAGTTTCTATACAATTGATTTATGTTATAAATTAAATATTAATTTCCAATTAGTTTGACAATATTTTAAGGGTACATTTAAGTACTTGTGGTAAATTCGGTTTGAAACAGAGTCATAAGTACTTTCGGAAAAGTTGAATTTCTTGAATATCGGTTTTCTAAAATGAAAAACTACAATCTTTTATGTTTGCGTTTTTAGTAAATGTTTTTGAAGTTTTTATACTTCATTTGATATTATTTTGTACAAAAGAAAAAAATGAATGTGTTATAGGCCAAAAATTAGAAAATTGTTTGAAAATGATTGAAAGAGATCCAGCCTTCTCCGACTTTATTTTTGGACGCGATTTCTAAACTTTTTATTAAAATAGTCGAAATGAATGGATTTTTTTAAGAAAGTTTCTATACAATTGAATTATGTTATAAATTAAATAGTAACTTCCAATTATTTTGACAATATTTTATGGGTACATTTAAGCACTTTTTTAAATTCGGTTTGAAACATAGAGATAAGCAACTTCGGAAAAGTTGAATTTCTTGAATATCGGTTTTCTAAAATAAAAAACTACAATCTATTATGTTTGCGTTTTTATTAAAGGTTTTTGAAGTTTTTATACTTCACTTGATATAATTTTGTACAAAAGAATAAGATGAATGTGTTTCTGGCCAAAAATTAGAAAATTGTTTACAAATTATTGAAAGAGATCAAGCCTTCTCCGACTTTATTTTTGGACACGATTTCAAGACTTCTTGTTAAAATAGTCGAAATGAATGGATTTTATTAAGAAAGTTTCTATACAATTGAATTATTTTATAAATTAAATAGTAACTTCCAATTATTTTGACAATATTTTAAGGGTACATTTAAGCACTTTGGTAAATTCGGTTTGAAACATAGAGATACGCAACTTCGGCAAAGTTGAATTTCTTGAATATCGGTTTTCTAAAATAAAACAACAATCTATTATGTTTGCGTTTTTATTAAAGGTTTTTGAAGTTTTTATACTTCATTGATATAATTTTACAAAAGAATAAAAAATGTGTTTCTGGCCAAAAATTAGAAAATTTTTAAAAATTATTGAAAGAGATCAGCCTTCTCCGACTTATTTTTGGACGCATTTCAAGACTTCTTGTTAAAATAGTGAAAATGAATGGATTTTTTTAAGAAAGTTTCTATAAATTATTTTATGATATAAATTACATATTAATTTCCAATTATTTTGACAATATTTTAAGGGTAATTTAAGCACTTTGTAAATTCGTTTTAAACATAGAGATAAGCAAACTTCGGAAAGTTGAATTTCTTGAATATCGGTTTTCTAAAATGAGAAACTACAATCTATGTTTGCGTTTTTACTTAATGTTTTTGAAGTTTTTATAATTCTTTTTGATATTATTTTGTACAAAAGATAAAATGAATGTGTATCTGGCGCAAAAATTAGAAAATTGTTTAAAAATTATTCAAAAGATCAAGCCTTCCCCAAATCTTTATTTTTTGGATGCGATTCACAAATTTTTGTTAAAATAGTCGAAATGAATGAATTTTCTAAGAAAGTTTTTTATACATTTCAATTATGAATATAATTACTGTAAATTCCCTTCATTTTACAATATTTAACGTACACACTAAAGCATTTGTCGAAAATTTGTTTAAAAACATGAGAAAAGCAACATTCGGAAAATTTGAAATTTTGAATATCGTTTTTCTAAAATGAAAAAACTATAATCTATAAAGTTTGTTTTATAAAAGTTTTTGAGATTTATGCTTTATTTGATATTATTTTGTACAAAACAATAAAATAAATGTGTTTCTCGCCTCTCGATAAAATTAGAAATTTTAAATAATTATTGAGAGAGATCCACCTTCTCCCGACTTTATTTTGGACGCGATTTCAAAACTTCTTTTAAAATAGTCGAAATGAATGGATTTTTTTAGAAATTTCTATACAATTGAATTATATTTATTAAACTATGTAATATTCCATTATTTTGACAATATTTTAAGGGTACATTAAGCACTTGTGGTAAATTCGGTTTGAAACATAGAGATAAGCAACTTCGGAAAAGTGACTTTCTTGAATATCGTTTTTCTAAAATGAGAAACTACAATCTATTATGTTTGCGTTTTTATTAAAGGTTTTTGAAGTTTTTATACTTCTTTGATATATATTTGTACAAAATAATAAAATGAATGTGTTCTGGCCAAAAATTAGAAAATTGTTTAAAAATATTGAAAGAGATCAAGCCTTCCTCGTTTATTTTTATAGGCGATTTCAAATATTTTGTTAAAATAGTCGAAATGAATGGACTTTTCTAAGAAAGTTTTTAACAATTTCAATTATGATATAAATTACTGTAAATTCCAATTCATTTTACAATATTTTACGGTACACTTAAGCTTTGTAGAAATTTGTTTAAAAAACATTGAGAAAAGCAACATTCGAAAATTGAAATTTTGAATATCGTTTTTCTAAAACGAAAAAAAATAATGTATTAAGTTTGAGTTTTTAGTAAAAGTTTTTGAAGATTTTACATCATTTGATATTATTTTGTACAAAACAATAAAATAAATGTGTTTCTCGCCAAAAATTAGAAAATTGTTTAAAAAGTATTGAAAGAGATCAGCCTTCCTCGAGTTTATTTTTACGGCGATTTCAAAATTTTGTTAAAATAGTCGAAATGAATGGATTTTCTAGAAAGTTTTTATACAATTCAATTATGATATAAATTAAACTGTAAATTCCAATAAGTTTTACAATATTTTGACGGTACACTTAAGCTTTTGTAGAAAATTTGTTTAAAAACATTGAGAAAAGCAACATTCTGAAAAATAAATTAAAATTTTTAATATCGTTTTTCTAAAACGAAAAACTATAATCTATTAAGTTTGAGTTTTTAGTAAAAGTTTTTGAAGATTTTATACTTTATTTGATATTATTTTGTACAAAACAATAAAATAAATGTGTTTCTCGCCAAAAATTAGAAAATTGTTTAAAATTATTAAAAGAGATCCACCCTTCTCCGACTTTATTTTTGGACGCAATTTCAAAACTTTCTGTTAAAATAGTCGAAATGAATGGATTTTCCTTAGAAAGTTTTTATACAATTCAATTATGATATAAATTAAACTGTAAATTCCAATCATTTTTACAATATTTTAACGGTACACTTAAGCTCTTGTAGAAAATTTGTTTTAAACATCGAGAAAAGCAACATTCGGAAAATTTGAAATTTTGAATATCGTTTTTTCTAAAACGAAAAAAAATAATGTATTAAGTTTGAGTTTTTAGTAAAAGTTTTTGAAGATTTTATACATCATTTGATATTATTTTGTACAAAAAATAAAATGAATGTATTTCTAGCCAAAAATTAGAAATTGTTTAAAAATTATTAAAGAGATCACCTTCTCCGACTTTATTTTTGGACGCATTTCAAAACTTTTGTTAAAATAGTCGAAATGAATGGATTTTCCTTAGAAAGTTTTTATACAATTCAATTATGATATAAATTAAACTGTAAATTCCAATCATTTTACAATATTTTACGGTAGACTTAAGCTTTTGTAGAAAATTTGTTTTAAAACATCGAGAAAAGCAACATTCTGAAAATTTGAAATTTTGAATATCGTTTTTTCTAAAACGAAAAAATAATCTATTAAGTTTGGAGTTTTTAGTAAAAGTTTTTGAAGATTTTATGCTTTATTTGATATTATTTTGTACAAAACAATAAAATAATGTGTTTTCGCCAAAAATAGAAATTAGAAAATTTTTTAAAAATTATTGAAAGAGATCCAGCCTTCTCTCCGACTTTATTTTTGGACGCGATTTCAAAACTTCTTGTTAAAATTGTCGAAATGAATGTATTTTTTTTAAGAAAGTTTCTATACAATTGAATTATGTTATAAATTAAATAGTAACTTCCAATTATTTTGACAATATTTTAAGGGTACATTTAAGCACTTTGGTAAATTCGGTTTGAAAAATAGAGATAAGCAACTTCGGAAAAGGTGAATTTCTTGAATATCGGTTTTCTAAATGAAAAACTACAATCTATTATGCTTGCGTTTTTAGTAAAGGTTTTGAAGTTTTTATACTTCATTTGATATTATTTTGTACAAAAGAATAAAGTGAATGTGTTTCTGGCCAAAAATTAGAAAATTGTTTAGAAATTATTGAAAGAGATCAAATCTTCCCGAGTTTATTTTTGGACGCGATTTCAAAATTTTTGTTAAAATAGTCGAAATGAATGGATTTTTCTAAGAAAGTTTTATACATTTCAATTATGATATAAATTAAACTGTAAATTCCAACATTTTGACAATATTTTAACGGTACACTTACGCTTTTGTAGAAAATTTGTTTTAAAACATAGGAGAAAAGCAACATTCGGAAAATTTGAAATTTTGAATGTCGTTTTTCTAAAATGAAAAACTATAACACTGGGGAAACACAACGTTTGGTGACTTAGATGTTAGACCTGTTTCTGGGTATATTGAGGTCGCTGATTCTAAAAATGACATTAGCTTTTCTCCTCAGCTCTGCTTATCAAGATATGATATATATCTATTATATTTCTATATAATGTATATAATATTATATAATTGCTGACTGGCAATCACTGTTGTTGTCAATTGAATACAAAAGTATGATGAATGTCAGCAAAAATAGTGTATTAACATCAAACAAGCATAAGGTACGAAAAAATATTTATTATATTCAAACAAGCTTGAGACACGAACGGCAAAAAAGTTCTTTCATTGAGACATCTCACATAAACCGCGTTTCTGAGATTTCTTGCGATGAGATGTGCCAGGACATTCGCGTTGGATGCTCCAGCAGTAATCTGCCATCATGTGAGTATCCCATCGTCCGCGGTACCGTTCTCCATGGTCTTTAGTGCTTGGTGAAAATCGTTCACCCTATGTTCCTCGCTAGATCACCGAGGTTATCTGGGAAACGATCCAAATGACTGTGGATGTAATGCAGTTTGATGCTCATTTACAGCCAAGTTTACAAAAAAGAGAGCATATTCTCCACTAGTTCACCGTAGTTGTCGGCCTTATAGTTCCCAAGGAAATTCTTCACAACCATACTAAACGATGACCACGCACGTCCCTCAATGTTGCCCATTGAATCTTGGAAACGCGGGTCTTCATGAGTTCCCGGATTTGCGGTCCATCGAAAATACCTGCCTTCAGCTTTTCCATGCTCAGCGCAGGAAATTTTCTACGTATGTAGCCAAAACACGTCCCATCTCTGTTCAAAGCCTTTATAATTGTTTCATCAAACCTAGTTTGATGTGCAGTGGTGGCAATATGATCCTTTCTCTGTCAACCAAAGCTTCTTTGATGATATTTTTTCTCCAACCACCATGTTTTCTCTCAGAGCCACTGTCTTCTCACCCGTGTTCATCTTTAGCTCTACTGTACCAGAGTCATATAAAGCACGGGTACTTGATGTACCCGCTCTGCTGGCCCAGGAGAAAATTCACCATCTTCAGTCCATCCACAGATCACCCATTGGTGGTCTCGGTATGATATCTTTTCTAGGAATAGGGCGACTGTCACGTTGCTCTTCTCTCATACCGACTGAGTGACCAATTGGGATTGATCTGTATCTGTTGTCGTTGTGTACAAGAACACATTTTAGGCTCCGTTTGGAGCTATCTATGAATAACCGCCATTCACTTGGTGTGTATTCCGATATGCCCATTTTCATCAGCAATCCGCGCACATTGTTTGCAGAAAACTAAATCGCTCTCTTTGAGAAGAAGGGCAATAATCCTTTTCTCTGTCGCGATATAACGTGATTTTGGTTCCCGGCAGCAGTAAATTTTTTCTCCCGGCCTGGAAGCTAACAATTCAGACGATTTCTTCGAAAGACTTAAGTCCCTTATGAGGTCGTTTAATTCGTGTTGAATAAAACCTTCGCAACTGATGACGGTCCTTCGAAATCACTGTCATTTTGCCACATATGCTTTCTTTGTCAGTAGCAGATTCATCATCTTCTTGAGGGAGCTCTGGGAGATGGCTGAATGATGGGACAGGTATCTCATCTGAATGTGAAACAGGCCGTCTAGCTGAGTCTATGTCAGGATACGTCCATTTACTCCGGTTACGTCCATTGATGCCCTTTATTCACCAAACAAAATTAACAGTCATCACTATGGTTTCTATGTTCTCTCCATACCATTGGTATACCAAATTTCAGGCACCTCCTCTTTCCGTTGGTCCATGCCGCAGATGCTCTGTACACGTTTTACACACAACATGAGGAGCCCATGGCTTATCTTGGTCCCTAGTTGTACTTTGAAATAGGCAAAATAAGCTTTTTTCACAAAATCAGTATAAGTTTTTCTCTGTTCAATGAACGTGTACTCTCCGCAGATAAAACAAACACATCTGGATGATTTAAACACTTTCTTCGTGATGAAGCCATGTCAACACCTGTAACAGGAAAGAATTCACGTTAGAACATGTACAATACACATGCAAAACAGCAACATCAGCAAAATCATAGCTACAATTTAATTATACAGATGCATTTAGATTTACGAGCAACTCATAATACCGTTCCAGAAGGGTAATAAAGTATAGGTAATGACGTATGCAATATCTCAAAAACTAGAGCTGCTAGAACAAAATGGATGATATTTTCTGAATCAGTGGCATGAAAATATCCAGAATAAGGTCTAAAATCTCAGGCACCAGGAAAAACCTTTTTTTTTCCCCAGTGTTATGTTTGCTTTTTTAGTAAAGGTTTTTGAAGTTTTTATACTTCATTGATATTATTTTGTACAAAAGAATAAAATGAATGTGTTTCTGGCCGAAAATTAGAAAATTGTTTAAAATTGTTGAAAGAGATCAAGACTTCCCCGAGTTTATTTTTGGATGCGAATGCAAAATTTTTGTTAAAATAGTCGAAATGTATTGATTTTTCTAAGAAAGTATTTATACAATTCAATTATGATATAAATTATACTGTAACTTCCACTCATTTTTACAATATTTTAACGGTACACTTAAGCTTTTGCATGCGATTTTTGGATGCGATTTCAAAATTTCTTTTAAATAGTCGAAATGAATGGATTTTTTTAAGAAAGTTTCTATACAATTGAATTATGTTATAAATTAAAGTGTAAATTCCAATCATTTTTATAATATTTTAAGGGTACATTTAAGCACTTTGGTAAATTAGGTTTGAAACATAGACATATGTAACTTCGGAAAAGTTGAATTTCTTGAATATCGGTTTCTAAAATGAGAAACTACAATCTATTAAGTTTGAATTTTTAGTAAAAGTTTTTGAAGATTTTGTACTTTATTTGATATTATTTTGTACAAAACAATAAATAAATGTGTTTCTCGCCAAAAATTAGAAAAATTTGTAATAATTATTGAAAGAGATACAGCCTTCTCCGACTTCATTTTTGGACACGATTTCAAAACTTCTTGTTAAAATAGTCGAAATGAATGGATTTTTTTAAGAAAGTTTCTATTCAATTGAATTATGTTATAAACTAAATAGTAATTTCCAGTTATTTTGACATATTTTATGGGTACATTTAAGCACTTGTGGTAAATTCGGTGTGAAACATAGAGATAAGCAACTTCAGGAAAAGGTGAATGTCTTGAATATCGGTTTTCTAAAATGAGAAACTACAATCTATTATGTTTGCGTTTTTAGTAAATGTTTTTGAAGTTTCTACACTTCATTTGATATTATTTTGTACAAAAGAATAAAATGAATGTGTTTCTGGCCAAAAATTAGAAAATTGTTTAAAAATTATTGAAAGAGATCAAGCCTTCCCCGAGTTTTTTTTGGATGCGATTTCAAAATTTTTGTTAAAATAGTCGAAATGAATGGATTTTTCTATGAAAGTTTTTTATATTTCAATTATGATATAAATTAAACTGTAAATTCCAATCATTTTTACAATATTTAACGGTATACTTAAGCCTTTGTAGAAAATTTGTTTTAAAACATAGAGAAAAGCAACATTTGGTAAATTTGAAATTTTGAATATCGTTTTCTAAAATGAAAATATAATCTATTAAGTTTGAGTTTTAGTAAAAGTTTTGAAGATTTGTACTTTATTTGATATTATTTTGTACAAAACAATAAAATAAATGTGTTTCTCGCCAAAATTAGAAAATTTTAATAATTATTATAAGAGATCCACCCCTTCTCCGACTTTATTTTTGGATACGATTTCAAAACTTCTTGTTAAAATAGTCGAAATGAATGGATTTTTTTAAGAAAGTTTTTTATACAATTGAATTATGTTATAAATTAAATAGTAATTTCCAATTATTTTGACAATATTTTAAGGGTACATTAAGCACTTGTGGTAAATTCGGTTTGAAACATAGAGATAAGCAACTTCGGAAAAGTGAATTTCTTGAATATCGTTTTCTAAAATGAGAAACTACAATCTATTATGTTTGCGTTTTTACTAAAGTTTTTGAAGTTTTTATACTTCATTTGATATTATTTTGTACAAAAAATAAAATGAATGTGTTTCTGGCAAAAATTAGAAAATTGTTTTAAAAATTATTGAAAGAGATCAAGCCTTCCCATTTATTTTTGGATGCGATTTCAAAATTTTTGTTAAAATAGTCGAAATGAATGGATTTTCTAAGAAAGTTTTTATACATTTCAATTATGATATATATTAAACTGTAAATTCCATTCATTTTTACAATATTTTAACGGTACACTTAAAGCATTTGTAGAAATTTGTTTGAAAAACATTGAGAAAAGCAACATTCGGAAAATTTGAAATTTTGAATATCGTTTTTCTAAAATGAAAAACTATAATCTATTAAGTTTTAGTTCTTAGTAAAAGTTTTTGAAGATTTTATGCTTTATTTAATATTATTTTGTACAAAACAATAAAATAAATGTGTTTCTCGCTAAAAATTAGAAAATTGTTTAAAAAGTATTGAAAGAGATCAAGCCTTCCTCGAGTTTATTTTTATAGGCGATTTCAAAATTTTTGTTAAAATAGTCGAAATGAATGGACTTTTCTAAGAAGTTTTTATACAATTCAAATATGATATAAATTAAACTGTAAATTCCAATAAGTTTTACAATATTTTGACGGTACACTTAAGCTTTTGTAGAAAATTTGTTTAAAAACATTGAGAAAAGCAACATTCGAAAAATTGAAATTTGAATATCGTTTTTCTAAAACGAAAAAAATAATCTATTAAGTTTGAGTTTTTAGTAAAAGTTTTTGAAGATTTTATACATTTGATATTATTTTGTACAAAATAAATGTGTTTTTCGCCAAAAATTAGAAAATTGTTTAAAAATTATTAAAGAGATCCCTTCTCCGACTTTATTTTTGGACGCGATTTCAAAACTTCTTGTTAAAATAGTCGAAATGAATGGATTTTCTTAGAAAGTTTTTATACAATTCAATTATGATATAAATTAAATGTAAATTCCAATCATTTTTACAATATTTTACGGTACACTTAAGCTTTGTAGAAAATTTGTTTAAAACATTGAGAAAAGCAACATTCGGAAAATTTGAAATTTTGAATATCGTTTTTCTAAAACGAAAAACTATAATCTATTAAGTTTGAGTTTTTAGTAAAAGTTTTTGAAGATTTTATGCTTTATTTGATATTATTTTGTACAAAACAATAAAATGAATGTTTTCTCGCCAAAAATTAGAAAATTGTTTAAAATTATTAAAGAGATCCACCTTCTCCGACTTTATTTTTGGACGATTTCAAAACTTCTTGTTAAAATAGTCGAAATGAATGGATTTTCTAAAAGTTTTTATACAATTCAATTATGATATAAATTAAACTGTAAATTCCAATCATTTTTACAATATTTTACGGTACACTTAAGCTTTGTAGAAAATTTGTTTTAAAACATCGAGAAAAGCAACATTCGGAAAATTTGAAATTTTGAATATCGTTTTTCTAAAACGAAAAACTAAATCTATTAAGTTTGAGTTTTTAGTAAAAGTTTTTGAAGATTTTACTTTATTTGATATTATTTTGTACAAAACAATAAAATGAATGTTTTCGCCAAAAATTAGAAATTTTTAAAATTATTGAAAGAGATCAAGCCTTCTCCGACTTTATTTTTGGACGCGATTTCAAAATTTTTGTTAAAATAGTCGAAATGATGGATTTTCTAAGAAAGTTTTTATACAATTCAATTATGATATAAATTACTGTAAATTCCAATCATTTTTACAATATTTTACGGTACACTCTAAGCTCTTGTAGAAAATTTGTTTTAAAACATCGAGAAAAGCAACATTCGGAAAATTTGAAAATTTTGAATATCGTTTTTCTAAAACGAAAAACTGTAATCTATTAAGTTTGAGTTTTTAGTAAAAGTTTTTGAAGATTTTAAACTTCATTTGATATTATTTTGTACAAAACAAGAAAATAAATGTGTTTCTCGCCAAAAATTAGAAAACTTTTAAAAAATTATTGAAAGAGATCCAGCCATGTCCGATTTTTTTTTGGACGCGATTTCAAAACTTCTTGTTAAAATAGTCGAAATAAATGGATTTTTTTAAGAAATTTCTATACAATTGAATTATGATATAAATTAAATAGTAATTTCCAATTATTTTGACAATATTTTAAGGTTACTTTTAAGCACTTTGGTAAATTCGGTTTGAAAAATAGAGATAAGCAACTTCGGAAAAGGTGAATTTCTTGAATATCGGTTTTCTAAAATGAAAAACTACAATCTATTATGCTTGCGTTTTTAGTAAAGGTTTTTGAAGTTTTATACTTCATTTGATATTATTTTGTACAAAAGAATAAAGTGAATGTGTTTCTGGCCAAAAATTAGAAAATTGTTTAGAAATTATTGAAAGAGATCAAATCTTCCCCGAGTTTATTTTTGACGCGATTTCAAAATTTTTGTTAAAATAGTCGAAATGAATGGATTTTTCTAAGAAAGTTTTTATACATTTCAATTATGATATAAATTAAACTGTAAATTCCAATCATTTTGACAATATTTTAACGGTACACTTACGCTTTTGTAGAAAATTTGTTTTAAAACATAGGAGAAAAGCAACATTCGGAAAATTTGAAATTTTGAATGTCGTTTTTCTAAAATGAAAAACTATAACACTGGGGAACACAACGTTTGGTGACTTAGATGTTAGACCTGTTTCTGGGTATATTGAGGTCGCTGATTCTAAAAATGACATTAGCTTTTCTCCATCAGCTCTGCTTATCAAGATATGATATATATCTATATATATTTCTATATAATGTATATAATATTATATAATTGCTGACTGGCAATCACTGTTGTTGTCAATTGAATACAAAAGTATGATGAATGTCAGCAAAAATAGTGTATTAACATCAAACAAGCATAAGGTACGAAAAATATTTATTATATTCAAACAAGCTTGAGACACGAACGGCAAAAAAAGTTCTTTCATTGAGACATCTCACATAAACCGCGTTTCTGAGATTTCTTGCGATGAGATGTGCCAGGACATTCGCGTTGGATGCTCCAGCAGTAATCTGCCATCATGTGAGTATCCCATCGTCCGCGGTACCGTTCTTCCATGGTCTTTAGTGCTTGGTGAAATCGTTCACCCTGTTCCTCGCTTAGATCACCGAGGTTATCTGGGAAACGATCCAAATGACTGTGGATGTAATGCAGTTTGATGCTCATTTTACAGCCAAGTTTACAAAAAGAAGAGAGCATATTCTCCACTAGTTCACCGTAGTTGTCGGCCTTATAGTTCCCAAGGAAATTCTTCACAACCATACTAAACGATGACCACGCACGTCCCTCAATGTTGCCATTGAATCTTGGAAACGCGGGTCTTTCATGAGTTCCCGGATTTGCGGTCCATCGAAAATACCTGCCTTCAGCTTTTCCATGCTCAGCGCAGGAAATTTTCTACGTATGTAGCCAAAACACGTCCCATCTGTTCAAAGCCTTTATAAATTGTTTCATCAAACCTAGTTTGATGTGCAGTGGTGGCAATATGATCCTTTCTCTGTCAACCAAAGCTTCTTTGATGATATTTTTTCTCCAACCACCATGTTTTCTCTCAGACGCCACTGTCTTCTCACCCGGTGTTCATCTTTAGCTCTACTGTACCAGAGTCATATAAAGCACGGTACTTGATGTACCCGCTTGCTGGCCCAGGAGAAAATTCACCATCTTCAGATCCACACAGATCACCCATTGGTGGTCTCGGTATGATATCTTTTCTAGGATAGGGCGACTGTCACGTTCTTCTCTCATACCGACTGAGTGACCAATTGGGATTGATCTGTATCTGTTGTCGTTGTGTACAAGAACACATTTTAGGCTCCGTTTGGAGCTATCTATGAATAACCGCCATTCACTTGGTGTGTATTCCGAATGCCCATTTTCATCAGCAATCCGCGCACATTGTTGCAGAAAACTAAATCGCTCTCTTTTGAGAAGAAGGGCAGTAAATCCTTTTCTCTGTCGCGAATAACGTGATTTTGGTTCCCGGCAGCAGTAAATTTTTTTCTCCCGGCCTGGAAGCTAACAATTCAGACGATTTCTTCGAAAGACTTAAGTCCCTTATGAGGTCGTTTAATTCGTGTTGAATAAAACCTTCTGCAACTGATGACGGTCCTTCGAAATCACTGTCATTTTGCCCACATATGCTTTCTTTGTCAGTAGCAGATTCATCATCTTCTTGAGGGAGCTCTGGAGATGGCTGAATGATGGGACAGGTATCTCATCTGATGTGAAACAGGCCGTCTAGCTGAGTCTATGTCAGGATACGTCCATTTACTCCGGTTACGTCCATTGATGCCCTTTATATTCACCAAACAAAATTAACAGTCATCACTATGGTTTCTATGTTCTCTCCATACCATTGGTATACCAAATTTCAGGCACCTCCTCTTTCCGTTGGTCCATGCCGCAGATGCTCTGTACACGTTTTACACACAACATGAGGAGCCCATGGCTTATCTTGGTCCCCTAGTTGTACTTTGAAATAGGCAAAATAAGCTTTTTTCACAAAATCAGTATAAGTTTTTCTCTGTTCAATGAACGTGTACTCTCCGCAGATAAAACAAAACACATCTGGATGATTTAAACACTTTCTTCGTGATGAAGCCATGTCAACACCTGTAACAGGAAAGAAAGAATTCACGTTAGAACATGTACAATACACATGCAAAACAGCAACATCAGCAAAATCATAGCTACAATTTAATTATACAGATGCATTTAGATTTACGAGCAACTCATAATACCGTTCCAGAAGGGTAATAAAGTATAGGTAATGACGTATGCAATATCTCAAAAACTAGAGCTGCTAGAACAAAATGGATGCTATTTTCTGAATCAGTGGCATGAAAATATCCAGAATAAGGTCTAAAATCTCAGGCACCAGGAAAAACCTTTTTTTGTTCCCCAGTGTTATGTTTGCTTTTTTAGTAAAGGTTTTTGAAGTTTTTATACTTCATTTGATATTATTTTCTACAAAAGAATAAAATGAATGTGTTTCTGGCCGAAAATTAGAAAATTGTTTAAAAATTGTTGAAAGAGATCAAGACTTCCCCGAGTTTATTTTTGGATGCGAATGCAAAATATTTGTTAAAATAGTCGAAATGTATTGATTTTTCTAAGAAAGTATTTATACAATTCAATTATGATATAAATTATACTGTAACTTCCACTCATTTTTACAATATTTTAACGGTACACTTAAGCTTTTGCATGCGATTTTTGGATGCGATTTCAAAATTTCTTGTTAAAATAGTCGAAATGAATGGATTTTTTAAAGAAAGTTTCTATACAATTGAATTATGTTATAAATTAAAGTGTAAATTTCAATCATTTTTATAATATTTTAAGGGTACATTTAAGCACTTTGGTAAATTAGGTTTGAAACATAGACATATGTAACTTCGGAAAAGTTGAATTTCTTGAATATCGGTTTTCTAAAATGAAAACTACAATCTATTAAGTTTGAATTTTTAGTAAAAGTTTTGAAGATTTTGTACTTTATTTGATATTATTTTGTACAAAACAATAAAATAAATGTGTTTCTCGCCAAAAATTAGAAAAATTTGTAATAATTATTGAAAGAGATACAGCCTTCTCCGACTTCATTTTTGGACACGATTTCAAAACTTCTTGTTAAAATAGTCGAAATGAATGGATTTTTTTAAGAAAGTTTCTATTCAATTGAATTATGTATAAACTAAATAGTAATTTCCAGTTATTTTGACAATATTTTAGGGTACATTTAAGCACTTGTGGTAAATTCGGTGTGAAACATAGAGATAAGCAACTTCGGAAAAGGTGAATGTCTTGAATATCGTTTTTCTAAAATGAGAAACTACAATCTATTATGTTTGCGTTTTTAGTAAATGTTTTTGAAGTTTCTACACTTCATTTGATATTATTTTGTACAAAAGAATAAAATGAATGTGTTTCTGGCCAAAAATTAGAAAATTGTTTAAAAATTATTGAAAGAGATCAAGCCTTCCCCGAGTTTATTTTTGGATGCGATTTCAAAATTTTTGTTAAAATAGTCGAAATGAATGGATTTTTCTATGAAAGTTTTTATACATTTCAATTATGATATAAATTAAACTGTAAATTCCAATCATTTTTACAATATTTTAACGGTATACTTAAGCCTTTGTAGAAAATTTGTTTTAAAACATAGAGAAAAGCAACATTTGGTAAATTTGAAATTTTGAATATCGTTTTTCTAAAATGAAAAATATAATCTATTAAGTTTGAGTTTTTAGTAAAAGTTTTGGAAGATATTGTACTTTATTTGATATTATTTTGTACAAAACAATAAAATAAATGTGTTTCTCGCCAAAAATTAGAAAAATTTGTAATAATTATTATAAGAGATCCTGCCTTCTCCGACTTTATTTTGGATACGATTTCAAAACTTCTTGTTAAAATAGTCGAAATGAATGGATTTTTTTAAGAAAGTTTTCTATACAATTGAATTATGTTATAAATTAAATAGTAACTTCCAATTATTTTTACAATATTTTAAGGGTACATTTAAGCACTTTGGTAATTCGGTTTGAAACATAGAGATAAGCAACTTCGGAAAAGTTGAATTTCTTGAATATCGGTTTTCTAAAATGAGAAACTACAATCTATTATGTTTGCGTTTTTATTAAAGGTTTTTGAAGTTTTTATACTTCATTTGATATAATTTTGTACAAAATAATAAAATGAATGTGTTTCTGGCCAAAAATTAGAAAATTGTTTAAAAAGTATTGAAAGAGATCAAGCCTTCCTCGAGTTTATTTTTATAGGCGATTTCAAAATTTTTGTTAAAATAGTCGAAATGAATGAACTTTTTCTAAAATGAGAAACTACAATCTATTATGTTTGCGTTTTTATTAAAGGTTTTTGAAGTTTTTATACTTCATTTGATATAATTTTGTACAAAAAATAAAATGAATGTGTTTCTGGCCAAAAATTAGAAAATTGTTTAAAAAGTATTGAAAGAGATCAAGCCTTCCTCGAGTTTATTTTTATAGGCGATTTCAAAATTTTTGTTAAAATAGTCGAAATGAATGGACTTTTCTAAGAAAGTTTTTATACAATTCAATTATGATATAAATTAAACTGTAAATTCCAATAAGTTTTACAATATTTTGACGGTACACTTAAGCTTTTGTAGAAAATTTGTTTAAAAACATTGAGAAAAGCAACATTCGGAAAATTGAAATTTTGAATATCGTTTTTCTAAAACGAAAAAATAATCTATTAAGTTTGAGTTTTAGTAAAAGTTTTTGAAGATTTTATACTTTATTTGATATTATTTTGTACAAAACAATAAAATGAATGTTTTCTGGCCAAAAATTAGAAAATTGTTTAAAAATTATTAAAGAGATCCAGCCTTCTCCGACTTTATTTTTGGACGCATTTCAAAACTTTTGTTAAAATAGTCGAAATGAATGGATTTTCTTAGAAAGTTTTTATACAATTCAATTATGATATAAATTAAACTGTAAATTCCAATCATTTTTACAATATTTTAACGGTACACTAAGCTTTGTAGAAAATTTGTTTTAAAACATGAGAAAAGCAACATTCGGAAAATTTGAAATTTTGAATATCGTTTTTCTAAAACGAAAAACTATAATCTATTAAGTTTGAGTTTTTAGTAAAAGTTTTTGAAGATTTTATGCTTTATTTGATATTATTTTGTACAAAACAATAAAATAAATGTTTCTCGCCAAAAATTAGAAAATTTTTAAAATTATTGAAAGAGATCCAGCCTTCTCCGACTTTATTTTTGGACGCGATTTCAAAACTTCTTGTTAAAATAGTCGAAATGAATGGATTTTCTAGAAAGTTTTTATACAATTCAATTATGATATAAATTAACTGTAAATTCCAATCATTTTTACAAATTTTAACGGTACACTTAAGCTTTGTAGAAAATTTGTTTTAAAACATCGAGAAAAGCAACATTCGGAAAATTTGAAATTTTGAATATCGTTTTTCTAAAACGAAAAACTAATCTATTAAGTTTGAGTTTTTAGTAAAAGTTTTTGAAGATTTTACTTTATTTGATATTATTTTGTACAAAAAATAAAATGAATGTGTTTCTCGCCAAAAATTAGAAAATTTTTAAAATTATTGAAAGAGATCAAGCCTTCTCCGACTTTATTTTTGGACGCGATTTCAAAATTTTTGTTAAAATAGTCGAAATGAATGGATTTTCTAAGAAAGTTTTTATACAATTCAATTATGATATAAATTATACTGTAATTCCAATCATTTTTACAATATTTTAACGGACTTAAGCTTTGTAGAAAATTTGTTTTAAAACATGAGAAAAGCAACATTCTGAAAATTTGAAATTTTGAATATCGTTTTTCTAAAACGAAAAACTATAATCTATTAAGTTTGAGTTTTTAGTAAAAGTTTTTGAAGATTTTATGCTTTATTTGATATTATTTTGTACAAAACAATAAAATAAATGTTTTCTCGCCAAAAATTAGAAAATTTTTTAAAAATTATTGAAAGAGATCCAGCCTTCTCCGACTTTATTTTTGGACGCGATTTCAAAACTTCTTGTTAAAATTGTCGAAATGAATGTATTTTTTTAAGAAAGTTTCTATACAATTGAATTATGTTATAAATTAAATAGTAACTTCCAATTATTTTGACAATATTTTAAGGGTACATTTAAGCACTTTGGTAAATTCGGTTTGAAAAATAGAGATAAGCAACTTCGGAAAAGGTGAATTTCTTGAATATCGGTTTTCTAAAATGAAAAACTACAATCTATTATGCTTGCGTTTTTAGTAAAGGTTTTTGAAGTTTTTATACTTCATTTGATATTATTTTGTACAAAAGAATAAAGTGAATGTGTTTCTGGCCAAAAATTAGAAAATTGTTTAGAAATTATTGAAAGAGATCAAATCTTCCCCGAGTTTATTTTTTGACGCGATTTCAAAATTTTTGTTAAAATAGTCGAAATGAATGGATTTTTCTAAGAAAGTTTTTATACATTTCAATTATGATATAAATTAAACTGTAAATTCCAATCATTTTGACAATATTTTAACGGTACACTTACGCTTTTGTAGAAAATTTGTTTTAAAACATAGGAGAAAAGCAACATTCGGAAAATTTGAAATTTTGAATGTCGTTTTTCTAAAATGAAAAACTATAACACTGGGGAACACAACGTTTGGTGACTTAGATGTTAGACCTGTTTCTGGGTATATTGAGGTCGCTGATTCTAAAAATGACATTAGCTTTTCTCCATCAGCTCTGCTTATCAAGATATGATATATATCTATATATATTTCTATATAATGTATATAATATTATATAATTGCTGACTGGCAATCACTGTTGTTGTCAATTGAATACAAAAGTATGATGAATGTCAGCAAAAATAGTGTATTAACATCAAACAAGCATAAGGTACGAAAAATATTTATTATA
Source organism: Bathynomus jamesi (assembly GCA_023014485.1). Classification (NCBI taxonomy): domain Eukaryota; kingdom Metazoa; phylum Arthropoda; class Malacostraca; order Isopoda; family Cirolanidae; genus Bathynomus; species Bathynomus jamesi. The sequence continues at coordinate 45,130 of JAJOZX010015367.1, read as the reverse complement.
TTCAAACAAGCTTGAGACACGAACGGCAAAAAAAGTTCTTTCATTGAGACATCTCACATAAACCGCGTTTCTGAGATTTCTTGCGATGAGATGTGCCAGGACATTCGCGTTGGATGCTCCAGCAGTAATCTGCCATCATGTGAGTATCCCATCGTCCGCGGTACCGTTCTTCCATGGTCTTTAGTGCTTGGTGAAATCGTTCACCCTGTTCCTCGCTTAGATCACCGAGGTTATCTGGGAAACGATCCAAATGACTGTGGATGTAATGCAGTTTGATGCTCATTTTACAGCCAAGTTTACAAAAAGAAGAGAGCATATTCTCCACTAGTTCACCGTAGTTGTCGGCCTTATAGTTCCCAAGGAAATTCTTCACAACCATACTAAACGATGACCACGCACGTCCCTCAATGTTGCCCATTGAATCTTGGAAACGCGGGTCTTTCATGAGTTCCCGGATTTGCGGTCCATCGAAAATACCTGCCTTCAGCTTTTCCATGCTCAGCGCAGGAAATTTTCTACGTATGTAGCCAAAACACGTCCCATCTCTGTTCAAAGCCTTTATAAATTGTTTCATCAAACCTAGTTTGATGTGCAGTGGTGGCAATATGATCCTTTCTCTGTCAACCAAAGCTTCTTTGATGATTTTTTTCTCCAACCACCATGTTTTCTCTCAGACGCCACTGTCTTCTCACCCAGTGTTCATCTTTAGCTCTACTGTACCAGAGACATATAAAGCACGGGTACTTGATGTACCCGCTCTGCTGGCCCAGGAGAAAATTCACCATCTTCAGATCCACACAGATCACCCATTGGTGGTCTCGGTATGATATCTTTTCTAGGATAGGGCGACTGTCACGTGCTCTTCTCTCATACCGACTGAGTGACCAATTGGGATTGATCTGTATCTGTTGTCGTTGTGTACAAGAACACATTTTAGGCTCCGTTTGGAGCTATCTATGAATAACCGCCATTCACTTGGTGTGTATTCCGATATGCCCATTTTCATCAGCAATCCGCGCACATTGTTGCAGAAAACTAAATCGCTCTCTTTTGAGAAGAAGGGCAGTAAATCCTTTTCTCTGTCGCGATATAACGTGATTTTGGTTCCCGGCAGCAGTAAATTTTTTTCTCCCGGCCTGGAAGCTAACAATTCAGACGATTTCTTCGAAAGACTTAAGTCCCTTATGAGGTCGTTTAATTCGTGTTGAATAAAACCTTCTGCAACTGATGACGGTCCTTCGAAATCACTGTCATTTTGCCCACATATGCTTTCTTTGTCAGTAGCAGATTCATCATCTTCTTGAGGGAGCTCTGGAGATGGCTGAATGATGGGACAGGTATCTCATCTGAATGTGAAACAGGCCGTCTAGCTGAGTCTATGTCAGGATACGTCCATTTACTCCGGTTACGTCCATTGATGCCCTTTATATTCACCAAACAAAATTAACAGTCATCACTATGGTTTCTATGTTCTCTCCATACCATTGGTATACCAAATTTCAGGCACCTCCTCTTTCCGTTGGTCCATGCCGCAGATGCTCTGTACACGTTTTACACACAACATGAGGAGCCCATGGCTTATCTTGGTCCCCTAGTTGTACTTTGAAATAGGCAAAATAAGCTTTTTTCACAAAATCAGTATAAGTTTTTCTCTGTTCAATGAACGTGTACTCTCCGCAGATAAAACAAAACACATCTGGATGATTTAAACACTTTCTTCGTGATGAAGCCATGTCAACACCTGTAACAGGAAAGAATTCACGTTAGAACATGTACAATACACATGCAAAACAGCAACATCAGCAAAATCATAGCTACAATTTAATTATACAGATGCATTTAGATTTACGAGCAACTCATAATACCGTTCCAGAAGGGTAATAAAGTATAGGTAATGACGTATGCAATATCTCAAAAACTAGAGCTGCTAGAACAAAATGGATGATATTTTCTGAATCAGTGGCATGAAAATATCCAGAATAAGGTCTAAAATCTCAGGCACCAGGAAAACCTTTTTTTGTTCCCCAGTGTTATGTTTGCTTTTTTAGTAAAGGTTTTTGAAGTTTTTATACTTCATTTGATATTATTTTGTACAAAAGAATAAAATGAATGTGTTTCTGGCCGAAAATTAGAAAATTGTTTAAAAATTATTGAAAGAGATCAAGACTTCCCCGAGTTTATTTTTGGATGCGAATGCAAAATTTTTGTTAAAATAGTCGAAATGTATTGATTTTTCTAAGAAAGTATTTATACAATTCAATTATGATATAAATTATACTGTAACTTCCACTCATTTTTACAATATTTTAACGGTACACTTAAGCTTTTGCATGCGATTTTTGGATGCGATTTCAAAATTTCTTGTTAAAATAGTCGAAATGAATGGATTTTTTTAAGAAAGTTTCTATACAATTGAATTATGTTATAAATTAAAGTGTAAATTCCAATCATTTTTATAATATTTTAAGGGTACATTTAAGCACTTTGGTAAATTAGGTTTGAAACATAGACATATGTAACTTCGGAAAAGTTGAATTTCTTGAATATCGGTTTTCTAAAATGAGAAACTACAATCTATTAAGTTTGAATTTTTAGTAAAAGTTTTTGAAGATTTTGTACTTTATTTGATATTATTTTGTACAAAACAATAAAATAAATGTGTTTCTCGCCAAAAATTAGAAAAATTTGTAATAATTATTGAAAGAGATACAGCCTTCTCCGACTTCATTTTTGGACACGATTTCAAAACTTCTTGTTAAAATAGTCGAAATGAATGGATTTTTTTAAGAAAGTTTCTATTCAATTGAATTATGTTATAAACTAAATAGTAATTTCCAGTTATTTTGACAATATTTTAAGGGTACATTTAAGCACTTGTGGTAAATTCGGTGTGAAACATAGAGATAAGCAACTTCGGAAAAGGTGAATGTCTTGAATATCGGTTTTCTAAAATGAGAAACTACAATCTATTATGTTTGCGTTTTTAGTAAATGTTTTTGAAGTTTCTACACTTCATTTGATATTATTTTGTACAAAAGTAAAATGAATGTGTTTCTGGCCAAAAATTAGAAAATTGTTTAAAAATTATTGAAAGAGATCAAGCCTTCCCCGAGTTTATTTTTGGATGCGATTTCAAAATTTTTGTTAAAATAGTCGAAATGAATGGATTTTTCTATGAAAGTTTTTATACATTTCAATTATGATATAAATTAAACTGTAAATTCCAATCATTTTTACAATATTTTAACGGTATACTTAAGCCTTTGTAGAAAATTTGTTTTAAAACATAGAGAAAAGCAACATTTGGTAAATTTGAAATTTTGAATATCGTTTTTCTAAAATGAAAAATATAATCTATTAAGTTTGAGTTTTTAGTAAAAGTTTTTGAAGATTTTGTACTTTATTTGATATTATTTTGTACAAACAATAAAATAAATGTGTTTCTCGCCAAAAATTAGAAAAATTTGTAATAATTATTATAAGAGATCCTGCCTTCTCCGACTTTATTTTTGGATACGATTTCAAAACTTCTTGTTAAAATAGTCGAAATGAATGGATTTTTTTAAGAAAGTTTTTATACAATTGAATTATGTTATAAATTAAATAGTAATTTCCAATTATTTTGACAATATTTTAAGGGTACATTTAAGCACTTTGGTAAATTCGGTTTGAAACATAGAGATAAGCAACTTCGGAAAGTTGAATTTCTTGAATATCGGTTTTCTAAAATGAAAACTACAATCTATTATGTTTGCGTTTTACTAAAGGTTTTTGAAGTTTTTATACTTCATTTGATATTATTGTACAAAAAATAAAATGAATGTGTTTCTGGCCAAAAATTAGAAAATTGTTTAAATTATTGAAAGAGATCAAGCCTTCCCGACTTTATTTTTGGACGCGATTTCAAAATTTTTGTTAAAATAGTCGAAATGAATGGATTTTTTCTAAGAAAGTTTTTTATACATTTCAATTATAATAAATTAAACTGTAAATTCCAATCATTTTCACAATCTATTAAGTTTGAGTTTTTAGTAAAAGTTTTTGAAGTTTTTACACTTCTTTGATATTAATTTTGTACAAAAGAATAAAATGAATGTGTTCTGGCCAAAATTAGAAAATTGTTTAAAAATATTGAAAGAGATCAAGCCTTCCCAGTTTATTTTTGGATGCGATTTCAAAATTTTGTTAAAATAGTCGAAATGAATGGATTTTTCTAAGAAAGTTTTTATACAATTCAATTATGATATAAATTACTGTAAATTCCATTCATTTTTACAATATTTTAACGGTACACTAAGCTTTGTAGAAAATTTGTTTAAAAACATTGAGAAAAGCAACATTCGGAAAATTGAAATTTTGAATATCGTTTTTCTAAAATGAAAAAACTATAATCTATTAAGTTTTAGTTCTTAGTAAAAGTTTTTGAAGATTTTATGCTTTATTTGATATTATTTTGTACAAAACAATAAAAATAAATGTGTTTCTCGCCTCTCGATAAAAAAAAAATTAGAAAAAAATTTTTTAATAATTATTGAGAGAGATCCAGCCTTCTCCGACTTTATTTTTGGACGCGATTTCAAAACTTCTTGTTAAAATAGTCGAAATGAATGGATTTTTTAAGAAAGTTTTATACAATTCAATTATGATAAATTAAATAGTAATTCCAATATTTTTACAATATTTTAACGGTACACTTAAGCTTTGTAAATTGTTTGAAACATGAGAAAGCAACTTCGGAAAATTGAAATTTTGAATATCGTTTTTCTAAAACGAAAATAAATCTATTAGTTTGTGTTTTTAGTAAAAGTTTTTGAAGTTTTATACATCATTTGATATTATTTTGTACAAAAAATAAAATGAATGTTTCTAGCCAAAAATTAGAAAATTGTTTAAAAATTATTAAAAGAGATCCACCCTTCTCCGACTTTATTTTTGGACGCAATTTCAAAACTTCTTGTTAAAATAGTCGAAATGAATGGATTTTCCTTAGAAAGTTTTTATACAATTCAATTATGATATAAATTAAACTGTAAATTCCAATCATTTTTACAATATTTTACCGGTAGACTGAAGCTCTTGTAGAAAATTTGTTTTAAAACATCGAGAAAAGCAACATTCGGAAAGTTTGAAAATTTTGAATATCGTTTTTCTAAAACGAAAAACTATAATCTATTAAGTTTGAGTTTTTAGTAAAAGATTTGAAGATTTTATGCTTTATTTGATATTATTTTGTACAAAACAATAAAATAAATGTTTCTCGCCAAAAATTAGAAATTTTTTTAATAATTATTGAAAGAGATCAAGCCTTCTCCGACTTTATTTTTGGACGCGATTTCAAAATTTTTGTTTAAATAGTCGAAATGTATGGATTTTTCTAAGAAAGTTTTTATACAATTCAATTATGATATAAATTATACTGTAACTTCCAATCATTTTTACAATATTTTAACGGTACACTTAAGCTTTTGTAGAAAATTTGTTTTAAAACATAGAGAAAAGCAACATTCTGAAAATTTGAAATTTTGAATATCGTTTTTCTAAAATGAGAAACTACAATCTATTATGTTTGCGTTTTTAGTAAATGATTTTGAAGTTTCTACACTTCATTTGATATTATTTTGTACAAAAGAATAAAATGAATGTGTTTCTGGCCAAAAATTAGAAAATTGTTTAAAAATTATTGAAAGAGATCAAGCCTTCCCCGAGTTTATTTTTGGATGCGATTTCAAAATTTTTGTTAAAATAGTCGAAATGAATGGATTTTTCTATGAAAGTTTTTATACATTTCAATTATGATATAAATTAAACTGTAAATTCCAATCATTTTACAATATTTTAACGGTATACTTAAGCCTTTGTAGAAAATTTGTTTTAAAACATAGAGAAAAGCAACATTTGGTAAATTTGAAATTTTGAATATCGTTTTTCTAAAATGAAAAATATAATCTATTAAGTTTGAGTTTTTAGTAAAAGTTTTTGAAGATATTGTACTTTATTTGATATTATTTTGTACAAAACAATAAAATAAATGTTTCTCGCCAAAAATTAGAAAAATTTGTAATAATTATTATAAGAGATCCTGCCTTCTCCGACTTTATTTTTGGATACGATTTCAAAACTTCTTGTTAAAATAGTCGAAATGAATGGATTTTTTTAAGAAAGTTTTTATACAATTGAATTATGTTATAAATTAAATAGTAATTTCCAATTATTTTGACAATATTTTAAGGGTACATTTAAGCACTTTGGTAAATTAGGTTTGAAACATAGAGATAAGCAACTTCGGAAACGTTGAATTTCTTGAATATCTTTTTTCTAAAATGAGAAACTACAATCTATTATTTTGCGTTTTACTAAAGGTTTTTGAAGTTTTTATACTTCATTTGATATTATATTGTACAAAACAATAAAATAAATGTGTTTCTCGCCAAAAATTAGACATTTTTTTTATAATTATTGAAAGAGATCCAGTCTTCTCCGACTTTATTTTTTGACGCGATTTCAAAACTTCTTTTTAAAATAGTCGAAATGAATGGATTTTTTAAAGAAAGTTTCTATACAATTGATTTATGTTATAAATTAAATATTAATTTCCAATTAGTTTGTCAATATTTTAAGGGTACATTTAAGCACTTGTGGTAAATTCGGTTTGAAACAGAGACATAAGTACTTTCGGAAAAGTTGAATTTCTTGAATGTCGGTTTTCTAAAATGAAAAACTACAATCTTTTATGTTTGCGTTTTTAGTAAATGTTTTTGAAGTTTTTATACTTCATTTGATATTATTTTGTACAAAAGAAAAAAATGAATGTGTTTCTGGCCAAAAATTAGAAAATTGTTTAAAAATTATTGAAAGAGATCAAATCTTTCCAAAATTTATTTTTGGATGCGATTTCAAAATTTTTGTTAAAATAGTCGAAATGAATGGATTTTTCTAAGAAAGTTTTTATACATTTCAATTATGATATAAATTAAACTGTAAATTCCAATCATTTTCACAATCTATTAAGTTTGAGTTTTTAGTAAAAGTTTTGAAGATTTTGTACTTTATTTGATATTATTTTGTACAAAACAATAAAATAAATGTGTTTCTCGCCAAAAATTAGAAAATTTTTAATTATTCTCCGAATTTATTTTTGGACACGATTTCAAAACTTCTTGTTAAAATAGTCGAAATGAATGGATTTTTTTAAGAAAGTTTCTATACAATTGAATTATATTATAAACTAAATAGTAATTTCCAATTATTTTGACAATATTTTAAGGGTACATTTAAGCACTTGTGGTAAATTCGGTTTGAAACATAGAGATAAGCAACTTCGGAAAAGTTGAATTTCTTGAATATCGGTTTTCTAAAATGAGAAACTACAATCTATTATGTTTGCGTTTTACTAAATGTTTTTGAAGTTTTTATACTTCTTTTGATATTATTTTGTACAAAAGAATAAAATGAATGTGTATCTGGCCAAAAATTAGAAAATTGTTTAAAAATTATTCAAAGAGATCAAGCCTTCCCCAAATTTATTTTTGGATGCGATTTCAAAATTTTTGTTAAAATAGTCGAAATGAATGGATTTTTCTAAGAAAGTTTTTATACATTTCAATTATGATATATATTTCACTGTAAATTCCCTTCATTTTTACAATATTTTAACGGTACACTAAAGCATTTGTAGAAAATTTGTTTAAAAACATTGAGAAAAGCAACATTCGGAAAATTTGAAATTTTGAATATCGTTTTTCTAAAATGAAAAACTATAATCTATTAAGTTTTAGTTCTTAGTAAAAGTTTTTGAAGATTTTATGCTTTATTTGATATTATTTTGTACAAAACAATAAAATAAATGTGTTTCTCGCCTCTCGATAAAAATTAGAAAATTTTTAATAATTATTGAGAGAGATCCAGCCTTCTCCGACTTTATTTTTGGACGCGATTTCAAAACTTCTTGTTAAAATAGTCGAAATGAATGGATTTTTTTAAGAAAGTTTCTATACAATTGAATTATGTTATAAATTAAATAGTAACTTCCAATTATTTTTACAATATTTTAAGGGTACATTTAAGCACTTTGGTAAATTCGGTTTGAAACATAGAGATAAGCAACTTCGGAAAAGTTGAATTTCTTGAATATCGGTTTTCTAAAATGAGAAACTACAATCTATTATGTTTGCGTTTTTATTAAAGTTTTTGAAGTTTTTATACTTCATTTGATATAATTTTGTACAAAATAATAAAATGAATGTGTTTCTGGCCAAAAATTAGAAAATTGTTTAAAAAGTATTGAAAGAGATCAAGCCTTCCTCGAGTTTATTTTTATAGGCGATTTCAAAATTTTTGTTAAAATAGTCGAAATGAATGGACTTTTCTAAGAAAGTTTTTATACAATTCAATTATGATATAAATTAAACTGTAAATTCCAATAAGTTTTACAATATTTTACGGTAGACTAAGCTTGTAGAAAATTTGTTTAAAACATGAGAAAAGCAACATTCTGAAATTGAAATTTTGAATATCGTTTTTCTAAAACGAAAAAAAATAATGTATTAAGTTTGAGTTTTTAGTAAAAGTTTTTGAAGATTTTATGCTTTATTTGATATTATTTTGTACAAACAATAAAATGAATGTTTCTCGCCAAAAATTAGAAATTTTTTAATAATTATTGAAAGAGATCCAGCCTTCTCCGACTTTATTTTTGGACGATTTCAAAATTTTGTTAAAATAGTCGAAATGAATGGATTTTTTAGAAAGTTTTTATACAATTCAATTATGATATAAATTAAACTGTAAATTCCAATCATTTTTACAATATTTTAACGGTATACTTAAGCTCTTGTAGAAAATTTGTTTTAAAACATAGAGAAAAGCAACATTCGGAAATTTGAAATTTTGAATATCGTTTTTCTAAAATGAAAAATATAATCTATTAAGTTTGAGTTTTTAGTAAAAGTTTTTGAAGATATTGTACTTTATTTGATATTATTTTGTACAAAACAATAAAATAAATGTTTCTCGCCAAAAATTAGAAAAATTTGTAATAATTATTATAAGAGATCCTGTCTTCTCCGACTTTATTTTTGGATACGATTTCAAAACTTCTTGTTAAAATAGTCGAAATGAATGGATTTTCCTTAGAAAGTTTTTATACAATTCAATTATGATATAAATTAAACAGTAAATTCCAATCATTTTTACAATATTATAACGGTACACTTAAGCTCTTGTAGAAAATTTGCTTATCAAGATATGATATATATCTATATATATTTCTATATAATGTATATAATATTATATAATTGCTGACTGGCAATCACTGTTGTTGTCAATTGAATACAAAAGTATGATGAATGTCAGCAAAAATAGTGTATTAACATCAAACAAGCATAAGGTACGAAAAATATTTATTATATTCAAACAAGCTTGAGACACGAACGGCAAAAAAAGTTCTTTCATTGAGACATCTCACATAAACCGCGTTTCTGAGATTTCTTGCGATGAGATGTGCCAGGACATTCGCGTTGGATGCTCCAGCAGTAATCTGCCATCATGTGAGTATCCCATCGTCCGCGGTACCGTTCTTCCATGGTCTTTAGTGCTTGGTGAAATCGTTCACCCTATTCCTCGCTTAGATCACCGAGGTTATCTGGGAAACGATCCAAATGACTGTGGATGTAATGCAGTTTGATGCTCATTTTACAGCCAAGTTTACAAAAAGAAGAGAGCATATTCTCCACTAGTTCACCGTAGTTGTCGGCCTTATAGTTCCCAAGGAAATTCTTCACAACCATACTAAACGATGACCACGCACGTCCCTCAATGTTGCCCATTGAATCTTGGAAACGCGGGTCTTTCATGAGTTCCCGGATTTGCGGTCCATCGAAAATACCTGCCTTCAGCTTTTCCATGCTCAGCGCAGGAAATTTTCTACGTATGTAGCCAAAACACGTCCCATCTCTGTTCAAAGCCTTTATAAATTGTTTCATCAAACCTAGTTTGATGTGCAGTGGTGGCAATATGATCCTTTCTCTGTCAACCAAAGCTTCTTTGATGATATTTTTTCTCCAACCACCATGTTTTCTCTCAGACGCCACTGTCTTCTCACCCGGTGTTCATCTTTAGCTCTACTGTACCAGAGTCATATAAAGCACGGGTACTTGATGTACCCGCTCTGCTGGCCCAGGAGAAAATTCACCATCTTCAGATCCACACAGATCACCCATTGGTGGTCTCGGTATGATATCTTTTCTAGGAATAGGGCGACTGTCACGTGCTCTTCTCTCATACCGACTGAGTGACCAATTGGGATTGATCTGTATCTGTTGTCGTTGTGTACAAGAACACATTTTAGGCTCCGTTTGGAGCTATCTATGAATAACCGCCATTCACTTGGTGTGTATTCCGATATGCCCATTTTCATCAGCAATCCGCGCACATTGTTGCAGAAAACTAAATCGCTCTCTTTTGAGAAGAAGGGCAGTAAATCCTTTTCTCTGTCGCGATATAACGTGATTTTGGTTCCCGGCAGCAGTAAATTTTTTTCTCCCGGCCTGGAAGCTAACAATTCAGACGATTTCTTCGAAAGACTTAAGTCCCTTATGAGGTCGTTTAATTCGTGTTGAATAAAACCTTCTGCAACTGATGACGGTCCTTCGAAATCACTGTCATTTTGCCCACATATGCTTTCTTTGTCAGTAGCAGATTCATCATCTTCTTGAGGGAGCTCTGGGAGATGGCTGAATGATGGGACAGGTATCTCATCTGAATGTGAAACAGGCCGTCTAGCTGAGTCTATGTCAGGATACGTCCATTTACTCCGGTTACGTCCATTGATGCCCTTTATATTCACCAAACAAAATTAACAGTCATCACTATGGTTTCTATGTTCTCTCCATACCATTGGTATACCAAATTTCAGGCACTCCTCTTTCCGTTGGTCCATGCCGCAGATGCTCTGTACACGTTTTACACACAACATGAGGAGCCCATGGCTTATCTTGGTCCCCTAGTTGTACTTTGAAATAGGCAAAATAAGCTTTTTTCACAAAATCAGTATAAGTTTTTCTCTGTTCAATGAACGTGTACTCTCCGCAGATAAAACAAAACACATCTGGATGATTTAAACACTTTCTTCGTGATGAAGCCATGTCAACACCTGTAACAGGAAAGAATTCACGTTAGAACATGTACAATACACATGCAAAACAGCAACATCAGCAAAATCATAGCTACAATTTAATTATACAGATGCATTTAGATTTACGAGCAACTCATAATACCGTTCCAGAAGGGTAATAAAGTATAGGTAATGACGTATGCAATATCTCAAAAACTAGAGCTGCTAGAACAAAATGGATGATATTTTCTGAATCAGTGGCATGAAAATATCCAGAATAAGGTCTAAAATCTCAGGCACCAGGAAAAACCTTTTTTTGTTCCCCAGTGTTATGTTTGCTTTTTTAGTAAAGGTTTTTGAAGTTTTTATACTTCATTTGATATTATTTTGTACAAAAGAATAAAATGAATGTGTTTCTGGCCGAAAATTAGAAAATTGTTTAAAAATTGTTGAAAGAGATCAAGACTTCCCCGAGTTTATTTTTGGATGCGAATGCAAAATTTTTGTTAAAATAGTCGAAATGTATTGATTTTTCTAAGAAAGTATTTATACAATTCAATTATGATATAAATTATACTGTAACTTCCACTCATTTTTACAATATTTTAACGGTACACTTAAGCTTTTGCATGCGATTTTTGGATGCGATTTCAAAATTTCTTGTTAAAATAGTCGAAATGAATGGATTTTTTAAAGAAAGTTTCTATACAATTGAATTATGTTATAAATTAAAGTGTAAATTCCAATCATTTTTATAATATTTTAAGGGTACATTTAAGCACTTTGGTAAATTAGGTTTGAAACATAGACATATGTAACTTCGGAAAAGTTGAATTTCTTGAATATCGGTTTTCTAAAATGAGAAACTACAATCTATTAAGTTTGAATTTTTAGTAAAAGTTTTTGAAGATTTTGTACTTTATTTGATATTATTTTGTACAAAACAATAAAATAAATGTGTTTCTCGCCAAAAATTAGAAAAATTTGTAATAATTATTGAAAGAGATACAGCCTTCTCCGACTTCATCTTTGGACACGATTTCAAAACTTCTTGTTAAAATAGTCGAAATGAATGGATTTTTTTAAGAAAGTTTCTATTCAATTGAATTATGTTACGAACTAAATAGTAATTTCCAGTTATTTTGACAATATTTTATGGTACATTTAAGCACTTGTGGTAAATTCGGTGTGAAACATAGAGATAAGCAACTTCAGAAAAGGTGAATGTCTTGAATATCGGTTTTCTAAAATGAGAAACTACAATCTATTATGTTTGCGTTTTTAGTAAATGTTTTTGAAGTTTCTACACTTCATTTGATATTATTTTGTACAAAAGAATAAAATGAATGTGTTTCTGGCCAAAAATTAGAAAATTGTTTAAAAATTATTGAAAGAGATCAAGCCTTCCCCGAGTTTATTTTTGGATGCGATTTCAAAATTTTTGTTAAAATAGTCGAAATGAATGGATTTTTCTATGAAAGTTTTTATACATTTCAATTATGATATAAATTAAACTGTAAATTCCAATCATTTTTACAATATTTTAACGGTATACTTAAGCCTTTGTAGAAAATTTGTTTTAAAACATAGAGAAAAGCAACATTTGGTAAATTTGAAATTTTGAATATCGTTTTTCTAAAATGAAAAATATAATCTATTAAGTTTGAGTTTTTAGTAAAAGTTTTTGAAGATTTGTACTTTATTTGATATTATTTTGTACAAAACAATAAAATAAATGTGTTTCTCGCCAAAAATTAGAAAAATTTGTAATAATTATTATAAGAGATCCTGCCTTCTCCGACTTTATTTTTGGATACGATTTCAAAACTTCTTGTTAAAATAGTCGAAATGAATGGATTTTTTTAAGAAAGTTTTTATACAATTGAATTATGTTATAAATTAAATAGTAATTTCCAATTATTTTGACAATATTTTAAGGGTACATTTAAGCACTTGTGGTAAATTCGGTTTGAAACAGAGACATAAGTACTTTCGGAAAAGTTGAATTTCTTGAATATCGGTTTTCTAAAATGAAAAACTACAATCTTTTATGTTTGCGTTTTTAGTAAATGTTTTTGAAGTTTTTATACTTCATTTGATATTATTTTGTACAAAAGAAAAAAATGAATGTGTTTCTGGCCAAAAATTAGAAAATTGTTTAAAAATTATTGAAAGATATCAAATCTTCCCCAAATGAATGGATTTTTCTAAGAAAGTTTTTATACATTTCAATTATGATATAAATTAAACTGTAAATTCCAATCATTTTCACAATCTATTAAGTTTGAGTTTTTAGTAAAAGTTTTTGAGATTTTGTACTTTATTTGATATTATTTTGTACAAAACAATAAAATAAATGTGTTTCTCGCCAAAAATTAGAAAATTTTTAATTATTCTCCGAATTTATTTTTGGACAACGATTTCAAAACTTGTTAAAATAGTCGAAATGAATGGATTTTTTTTAAGAAAGTTCTATACAATTGAATTATATTATAAACTAAATAGTAATTTCTAATTATTTTGACAATATTTTAAGGGTACATTTAAGCACTTTGGTAAATTCGGTTTGAAACATAGAGATAAGCAACTTCGGAAAAGTTGAATTTCTTGAATATCGGTTTTCTAAAATGAGAAACTACAATCTATTATGTTTGCGTTTTACTAAATGTTTTTGAAGTTTTTATACTTCTTTTTTATATTATTTTGTACAAAGAATAAAATGAATGTATCTGGCCAAAAATTAGAAAATTGTTTAAAAATTATTCAAAGAGATCGAACCTTCCCAAATTTATTTTTGGATGCGATGCGATTTCAAAATTTTTTGTTAAAATAGTCGAAATGAATGGATTTTTCTAAGAAAGTTTTTATACATTTCAATTATGATTATATTTCACTATAAATTCCCTTCATTTTTACAATATTTTAAACGGTACACTAAAGCATTTGTAGAAAATTTGTTTAAAAACATTGAGAAAAGCAACATTCGGAAAATTTGAAATTTTGAATATCGTTTTTCTAAAATGAAAAACTATAATCTATTAAGTTTTAGTTCTTAGTAAAAGTTTTTGAAGATTTTATGCTTTATTTGATATATTTTGTACAAAACAATAAAATAAATGTGTTTCTCGCCTCTCGATAAAATTAGAAAATTTTTTAATAATTATTGAGAGGGATCCAGCCTTCTCCGACTTTATTTTTGGACGCGATTTCAAAACTTCTTGTTAAATAGTCGAAATGAATGGATTTTTTTAAGAAGTTTCTATACAATTGAATTATGATATAAATTAAACTATAAATTCCAATCATTTTCACAATCTATTAAGTTTGAGTTTTTAGTAAAAGTTTTGAAGATTTTGTACTTTATTTGATATTATTTTGTACAAAACAATAAATAAATGTGTTTCTCGCCAAAATTAGAAAAATTTTAATAATTATTATAAGAGATCCTGCCTTCTCCGACTTTATTTTTGGATACGATTTCAAAACTTCTTGTTAAAATAGTCGAAATGAATGGATTTTTTTAAGAAGTTTTTATACAATTGAATTATGTATAAATTAAATAGTAATTTCCAATTATTTTGACAATATTTTAAGGGTACATTTAAGCACTTTGGTAAATTAGGTTTGAAACATAGAGATAAGCAACTTCGGAAACGTTGAATTTCTTGAATATCTTTTTTCTAAAATGAGAAACTACAATCTATTATGTTTGCGTTTTACTAAAGGTTTTTGAAGTTTTTATACTTCATTTGATATTATATTGTACAAAACAATAAAATAAATGTGTTTCTCGCCAAAAATTAGACATTTTTTTTATAATTATTGAAAGAGATCCAGTCATCTCTCGACTTTATTTTTTGACGCGATTTCAAACTTCTTTTTAAAATAGTCGAATGAATGGATTTTTTAAAGAAAGTTTCTATACAATTGATTTATGTTATAAATTAAATATTAATTTCCAATTAGTTTGACAATATTTTAAGGGTACATTTAAGCACTTTTGGTAAATTCGGTTTGAAACAGAGACATAAGTACTTTCGGAAAAGTTGAATTTCTTGAATATCGGTTTTCTAAAATGAAAAACTACAATCTTTTATGTTTGCGTTTTTAGTAAATGTTTTTGAAGTTTTTATACTTCATTGATATTATTTTGTACAAAAAGAAAAAAATGAATGTGTTTTTGGCCAAAAATTAGAAAATTGTTTAAAAATTATTGAAAGAGATCAAATCCTTCCCCAAATTTATTTTTGGATGCGATTTCAAATTTTTTGTTAAAATAGTTGAAATGAATGGATTTTCTATGAAAGTTTTTATACATTTCAATTATGATATAAATTAAACTGTAAATTCCAATCATTTTTACAATATTTTAACGGTATACTTAAGCCTTTGTAGAAAATTTGTTTTAAAACATAGAGAAAAAGCAACATTTGGTAAATTTGAAATTTTGAATATCGTTTTTCTAAAATGAAAAATATAATCTATTAAGTTTGAGTTTTTAGTAAAAGTTTTTTGAAGATATTGTACTTTATTTGATATTATTTTGTACAAAACAATAAAATAAATGTGTTTCTCGCCAAAAATTAGAAAAATTTGTAATAATTATTATAAGAGATCTGCCTTCTCCGACTTTATTTTGGATACGATTTCAAAACTTTTGTTAAAATAGTCGAAATGAATGGATTTTTTTAAGAAAGTTTTTATACAATTGAATTATGTTATAAATTAAATAGTAATTTCCAATTATTTTGACAATATTTTAAGGGTACATTTAAGCACTTGTGGTAAATTCGGTTTGAAACAGAGACATAAGTACTTTCGGAAAAGTTGAATTTCTTGAATATCGGTTTTCTAAAATGAAAAACTACAATCTTTTATGTTTGCGTTTTTAGTAAATGTTTTTGAAGTTTTTATACTTCATTTGATATTATTTTGTACAAAAGAAAAAAATGAATGTGTTTCTGGCCAAAAATTAGAAAATTGTTTAAAAATTATTGAAAGATATCAAATCTTCCCCAAATGAATGGATTTTTCTAAGAAAGTTTTTATACATTTCAATTATGATATAAATTAAACTGTAAATTCCAATCATTTTCACAATCTATTAAGTTTGAGTTTTTAGTAAAAGTTTTTGAAGATTTTGTACTTTATTTGATATTATTTTGTACAAAACAATAAAATAAATGTGTTTCTCGCCAAAAATTAGAAAAATTTTTAATTATTCTCCGAATTTATTTTTGGACACGATTTCAAAACTTGTTAAAATAGTCGAAATGAATGGATTTTTTTAAGAAAGTTTCTATACAATTGAATTATATTATAAACTAAATAGTAATTTCTAATTATTTTGACAATATTTTAAGGGTACATTTAAGCACTTGTGGTAAATTCGGTTTGAAACATAGAGATAAGCAACTTCGGAAAAGTTGAATTTCTTGAATATCGGTTTTCTAAAATGAGAAACTACAATCTATTATGTTTGCGTTTTACTAAATGTTTTTGAAGTTTTTATACTTCTTTTTTATATTATTTTGTACAAAAGAATAAAATGAATGTGTATCTGGCCAAAAATTAGAAAATTGTTTAAAAATTATTCAAAGAGATCAAACCTTCCCCAAATTTATTTTTGGATGCGATGCGATTTCAAAATTTTTTGTTAAAATAGTCGAAATGAATGGATTTTTCTAAGAAAGTTTTTATACATTTCAATTATGATATATATTTCACTATAAATTCCCTTCATTTTTACAATATTTTAACGGTACACTAAAGCATTTGTAGAAAATTTGTTTAAAAACATTGAGAAAAGCAACATTCGGAAAATTTGAAATTTTGAATATCGTTTTTCTAAAATGAAAAACTATAATCTATTAAGTTTTAGTTCTTAGTAAAAGTTTTTGAAGATTTTATGCTTTATTTGATATTATTTTGTACAAAACAATAAAATAAATGTGTTTCTCGCCTCTCGATAAAAATTAGAAAATTTTTTAATAATTATTGAGAGGGATCCAGCCTTCTCCGACTTTATTTTTGGACGCGATTTCAAAACTTCTTGTTAAAATAGTCGAAATGAATGGATTTTTTTAAGAAAGTTTCTATACAATTGAATTATGATATAAATTAAACTATAAATTCCAATCATTTTCACAATCTATTAAGTTTGAGTTTTTAGTAAAAGTTTTTGAAGATTTTGTACTTTATTTGATATTATTTTGTACAAAACAATAAAATAAATGTGTTTCTCGCCAAAAATTAGAAAAATTTTTAATAATTATTATAAGAGATCCTGCCTTCTCCGACTTTATTTTTGGATACGATTTCAAAACTTCTTGTTAAAATAGTCGAAATGAATGGATTTTTTTAAGAAAGTTTTTATACAATTGAATTATGTTATAAATTAAATAGTAATTTCCAATTATTTTGACAATATTTTAAGGGTACATTTAAGCACTTTGGTAAATTAGGTTTGAAACATAGAGATAAGCAACTTCGGAAACGTTGAATTTCTTGAATATCTTTTTTCTAAAATGAGAAACTACAATCTATTATGTTTGCGTTTTACTAAAGGTTTTTGAAGTTTTTATACTTCATTTGATATTATATTGTACAAAACAATAAAATAAATGTGTTTCTCGCCAAAATTAGACATTTTTTTTATAATTATTGAAAGAGATCCAGTCATCTCCGACTTTATTTTTGACGCGATTTCAAAACTTCTTTTTAAAATAGTCGAAATGAATGGATTTTTTAAAGAAAGTTTCTATACAATTGATTTATGTTATAAATTAAATATTAATTTCCAATTAGTTTGACAATATTTTAAGGGTACATTTAAGCACTTTTGGTAAATTCGGTTTGAAACAGAGACATAAGTACTTTCGGAAAAGTTGAATTTCTTGAATATCGGTTTTCTAAAATGAAAAACTACAATCTTTTATGTTTGCGTTTTTAGTAAATGTTTTTGAAGTTTTTATACTTCATTTGATATTATTTTGTACAAAAGAAAAAAATGAATGTGTTTTTGGCCAAAAATTAGAAAATTGTTTAAAAATTATTGAAAGAGATCAAATCTTCCCCAAATTTATTTTTGGATGCGATTTCAAAATTTTTGTTAAAATAGTTGAAATGAATGGATTTTTCTATGAAAGTTTTTATACATTTCAATTATGATATAAATTAAACTGTAAATTCCAATCATTTTTACAATATTTTAACGGTATACTTAGCCTTTGTAGAAATTTGTTTTAAAAACATAGAGAAAAGCAACATTTGGTAAATTTGAAATTTTGAATATCGTTTTTCTAAAATGAAAAATATAATCTATTAAGTTTGAGTTTTTAGTAAAAGTTTTTGAAGATATTGTACTTTATTTGATATTATTTTGTACAAACAATAAAATAAATGTGTTTCTCGCCAAAAAATTAGAAAATTTGTAATAATTATTATAAGAGATCCTGCCTTCTCCGACTTTATTTTTGGATACGATTTCAAAACTTCTTGTTAAAATAGTCGAAATGAATGGATTTTTTTAAGAAAGTTTTTATACAATTGAATTATGTTATAAATTAATAGTAATTTCCAATTATTTTGACAATATTTTAAGGGTACATTTAAGCACTTGTGGTAAATTCGGTTTGAAACAGAGACATAAGTACTTTCGGAAAAGTTGAATTTCTTGAAATCGGTTTTCTAAAATGAAAAACTACAATCTTTTATGTTTGCGTTTTTAGTAAATGTTTTTGAAGTTTTTATACTTCATTTGATATTATTTTGTACAAAAGAAAAAAATGAATGTGTTTCTGGCAAAAATTAGAAAATTGTTTAAAAATTATTGAAAGATATCAAATTTTACAAATGAATGGATTTTTCTAGAAAGTTTTTATACATTTCAATTATATATTAAATTAAACTGTAATTCCAATCATTTTCACAATCTAAGTTTGAGTTTTTAGTAAAAGTTTTTGAAGATTTTGTACTTTATTTGATATTATTTTGTACAAAACATAAAATAAATGTGTTTCTCGCCAAAAATTAGAAAATTTTTAATTATTCTCCGAATTTATTTTTGGACACGATTTCAAAACTTGTTAAAATAGTCGAAATGAATGGATTTTTTTAAGAAAGTTTCTATACAATTGAATTATATTATAAACTAAATAGTAATTTCTAATTATTTTGACAATATTTTAAGGGTCATTTAAGCACTTGTGGTAAATTCGGTTTGAAACATAGAGATAAGCACTTCGGAAAGTTGAATTTCTTGAATATCGGTTTTTCTAAAATAGAAACTACAATCTATTATGTTTGCGTTTTTACTAAATGTTTTTGAAGTTTTTATACTTCTTTTTTATATTATTTTGTACAAAAGAATAAAATGAATGTGTTCTGGCCAAAAATTAGAAATTGTTTAAAATTATTCAAAGAGATCAAACCTTCCCAAATTTATTTTGGATGCGAGCGATTTCAAAATTTTTTGTTAAAATAGTCGAAATGATGGATTTTTCTAAGAAAGTTTTTATACAATTTCAATTATGATATAAATTTACTATAATTCCCTTCATTTTTACAATATTTTAACGGTACACTAAAGCATTTGTAGAAATTTTTTAAAAACATTGAGAAAAGCAACATTCGGAAAATTTGAAATTTTGAATATCGTTTTTCTAAAATGAAAACTACAATCTATTATGTTTAGTTTTTAGTAAAGTTTTGAAGATTTTATGCTTTATTTGATATTATTTTGTACAAAACAATAAAATGAATGTGTTTCTCGCCTCTCGATAAAAATTAGAAAATTTTTTAAAAATTATGAGAGATCCAGCCTTCTCCGATTTATTTTTGGACGCGATTTCAAAACTTTGTTAAAATAGTCGAAATGAATGGATTTTTTTAGAAAGTTTCTATACAATTGAATTATGATATAAATTAAACTATAAAATTCCAATCATTTTCACAATCTATTAAGTTTGAGTTTTTAGTAAAAGTTTTTGAAGATTTTGTACTTTATTTGATATTATTTTGTACAAAACAATAAAATAAATGTTTCTCGCCAAAAATTAGAAAAATTTTAATAATTATTATAAGAGATCCTGCCTTCTCCGACTTTATTTTTGGATACGATTTCAAAACTTCTTGTTAAAATAGTCGAAATGAATGGATTTTTTTAAGAAAGTTTTTATACAATTGAATTATGTATAAATTAAATAGTAATTTCCAATTATTTTGACAATATTTTAAGGGTACATTTAAGCACTTTGGTAAATTAGGTTTGAAACATAGAGATAAGCAACTTCGGAAACGTTGAATTTCTTGAATATCTTTTTTCTAAAATGAGAAACTACAATCTATTATGTTTGCGTTTTACTAAAGGTTTTTGAAGTTTTTATACTTCATTTGATATTATATTGTACAAAACAATAAAATAAATGTGTTTCTCGCCAAAAATTAGACATTTTTTTATAATTATTGAAAGAGATCCAGTCTTCTCCGACTTTATTTTTTGACGCGATTTCAAAACTTCTTTTAAAATAGTCGAAATGAATGGATTTTTTAAAGAAAGTTTCTATACAATTGATTTATGTTATAAATTAAATATTAATTTCCAATTAGTTTGTCAATATTTTAAGGGTACATTTAAGCACTTTGGTAAATTCGGTTTGAAACAGAGACATAAGTACTTTCGGAAAAGTTGAATTTCTTGAATGTCGGTTTTCTAAAATGAAAAACTACAATCTTTTATGTTTGCGTTTTTAGTAAATGTTTTTGAAGTTTTTATACTTCATTTGATATTATTTTGTACAAAGAAAAAAATGAATGTTTTCTGGCCAAAAATTAGAAAATTGTTTAAAAATTATTGAAAGAGATCAAATCTTTCCAAATTTATTTTTGGATGCGATTTCAAAATTTTTGTTAAAATAGTCGAAATGAATGGATTTTTCTAAGAAAGTTTTTATACATTTCAATTATGATATAAATTAAACTGTAAATTCCAATCATTTTCACAATCTATTAAGTTTGAGTTTTTAGTAAAAGTTTTTGAAGATTTTGTACTTTATTTGATATTATTTTGTACAAAACAATAAAATAAATGTGTTTCTCGCCAAAAATTAGAAAATTTTTAATTATTCTCCGAATTTATTTTGGACACGATTTCAAAACTTCTTGTTAAAATAGTCGAAATGAATGGATTTTTTTAAGAAAGTTTCTATACAATTGAATTATATTATAAACTAAATAGTAATTTCCAATTATTTTGACAATATTTTAAGGGTACATTTAAGCACTTGTGGTAAATTCGGTTTGAAACATAGAGATAAGCAACTTCGGAAAAGTTGAATTTCTTGAATATCGGTTTTCTAAAATGAGAAACTACAATCTATTATGTTTGCGTTTTACTAAATGTTTTTGAAGTTTTTATACTTCTTTTTGATATTATTTTGTACAAAAGAAAAAATGAATGTGTATCTGGCCAAAAATTAGAAAATTGTTTAAAAATTATTCAAAGAGATCAAGCCTTCCCCAAATTTATTTTTGGATGCGATTTCAAAATTTTTTGTTAAAATAGTCGAAATGAATGGATTTTTCTAAGAAAGTTTTTATACATTTCAATTATGATATATATTTCACTGTAAATTCCCTTCATTTTTACAATATTTTAACGGTACACTAAAGCATTTGTAGAAAATTTGTTTAAAAACATTGAGAAAAGCAACATTCGGAAAATTTGAAATTTTGAATATCGTTTTTCTAAAATGAAAAACTATAATCTATTAAGTTTTAGTTCTTAGTAAAAGTTTTGAAGATTTTATGCTTTATTTGATATTATTTTGTACAAAACAATAAATAAATGTGTTTCTCGCCTCTCGATAAAAATTAGAAAATTTTTTAATAATTATTGAGAGAGATCCAGCTCTCCGACTTTATTTTTGGACGCGATTTCAAAACTTCTTGTTAAAATAGTCGAAATGAATGGATTTTTTAAGAAAGTTTCTATACAATTGAATTATGTTATAAATTAAATAGTAACTTCCAATTATTTTTACAATATTTTAAGGGTACATTTAAGCACTTTGGTAAATTCGGTTTGAAACATAGAGATAAGCAACTTCGGAAAAGTTGAATTTCTTGAATATCGGTTTTCTAAAATGAGAAACTACAATCTATTATGTTTGCGTTTTTATTAAAGGTTTTTGAAGTTTTTATACTTCATTTGATATAATTTTGTACAAAATAAAAAATGAATGTGTTTCTGGCCAAAAATTAGAAAATTGTTTAAAAAGTATTGAAAGAGATCAAGCCTTCCTCGAGTTTATTTTTATAGGCGATTTCAAAATTTTTGTTAAAATAGTCGAAATGAATGGACTTTTCTAAGAAAGTTTTTATACAATTCAATTATGATATAAATTAAACTGTAAATTCCAATAAGTTTTACAATATTTTGACGGTACACTTAAGCTTTTGTAGAAAATTTGTTTAAAAACATTGAGAAAAGCAACATTCTGAAAAATTGAAATTTTGAATATCGTTTTTCTAAAACGAAAAAAAATAATGTATTAAGTTTGAGTTTTTAGTAAAAGTTTTGAAGATTTTATACATCATTTGATATTATTTTGTACAAAACAATAAAATGAATGTATTTCTAGCCAAAAATTAGAAAATTGTTTAAAAATTATTAAAAGAGATCCACCCTTCTCCGACTTTATTTTTGGACGCAATTTCAAAACTTCTTGTTAAAATAGTCGAAATGAATGGATTTTCCTTAGAAAGTTTTTATACAATTCAATTATGATATAAATTAAACTGTAAATTCCAATCATTTTTACAATTTTACCGGTAGACTGAAGCTCTTGTAGAAAATTTGTTTTAAAACATCGAGAAAAGCAACATTCGGAAAGTTTGAAAATTTTGAATATCGTTTTTCTAAAACGAAAAACTATAATCTATTAAGTTTGAGTTTTTAGTAAAAGATTTGAAGATTTTATGCTTTATTTGATATTATTTTGTACAAAACAATAAAATAAATGTTTCTCGCCAAAAATTAGAAATTTTTTTAATAATTATTGAAAGAGATCAAGCCTTCTCCGACTTTATTTTTGGACGCGATTTCAAAATTTTTGTTTAAATAGTCGAAATGTATGGATTTTTCTAAGAAAGTTTTTATACAATTCAATTATGATATAAATTATACTGTAACTTCCAATCATTTTTACAATATTTTAACGGTACACTTAAGCTTTTGTAGAAAATTTGTTTTAAAACATAGAGAAAAGCAACATTCTGAAAATTTGAAATTTTGAATATCGTTTTTCTAAAATGAGAAACTACAATCTATTATGTTTGCGTTTTTAGTAAATGTTTTTGAAGTTTCTACACTTCATTTGATATTATTTTGTACAAAAGAATAAAATGAATGTGTTTCTGGCCAAAAATTAGAAAATTGTTTAAAAATTATTGAAAGAGATCAAGCCTTCCCGATTTATTTTTGGATGCGATTTCAAAATTTTTGTTAAATAGTCGAAATGAATGGATTTTTCTATGAAAGTTTTTATACATTTCAATTATGATATAAATTAAACTGTAAATTCCAATCATTTTACAATATTTTAACGGTATACTTAAGCCTTTGTAGAAAATTTGTTTTAAAACATAGAGAAAAGCAACATTTGGTAAATTTGAAATTTTGAATATCGTTTTTCTAAAATGAAAAATATAATCTATTAAGTTTGAGTTTTTAGTAAAAGTTTTTGAAGATATTGTACTTATTTGATATTATTTTGTACAAAACAATAAAATAAATGTTTCTCGCCAAAAATTAGAAAAATTTGTAATAATTATTATAAGAGATCCTGCCTTCTCCGACTTTATTTTTGGATACGATTTCAAAACTTCTTGTTAAAATAGTCGAAATGAATGGATTTTTTAAGAAAGTTTTTATACAATTGAATTATGTTATAAATTAAATAGTAATTTCCAATTATTTTGACAATATTTTAAGGGTACATTTAAGCACTTTGGTAAATTAGGTTTGAAACATAGAGATAAGCAACTTCGGAAACGTTGAATTTCTTGAATATCTTTTTTCTAAAATGAGAAACTACAATCTATTATGTTTGCGTTTTACTAAAGGTTTTTGAAGTTTTTATACTTCATTTGATATTATATTGTACAAAACAAAAAATAAATGTGTTTCTCGCCAAAAATTAGACATTTTTTTATAATTATTGAAAGAGATCCAGTCTTCTCCGACTTTATTTTTGACGCGATTTCAAAACTTCTTTTTAAAATAGTCGAAATGAATGGATTTTTTAAAGAAAGTTTCTATACAATTGATTTATGTTATAAATTAAATATTAATTTCCAATTAGTTTGTCAATATTTTAAGGGTACATTTAAGCACTTGTGGTAAATTCGGTTTGAAACAGAGACATAAGTACTTTCGGAAAAGTTGAATTTCTTGAATGTCGGTTTTCTAAAATGAAAAACTACAATCTTTTATGTTTGCGTTTTTAGTAAATGTTTTTGAAGTTTTTATACTTCATTTGATATTATTTTGTACAAAGAAAAAAATGAATGTTTTCTGGCCAAAAATTAGAAAATTGTTTAAAAATTATTGAAAGAGATCAAATCTTTCCAAAATTTATTTTTGGATGCGATTTCAAAATTTTTGTTAAAATAGTCGAAATGAATGGATTTTTCTAAGAAAGTTTTTATACATTTCAATTATGATATAAATTAAACTGTAAATTCCAATCATTTTCACAATCTATTAAGTTTGAGTTTTTAGTAAAAGTTTTTGAAGATTTTGTACTTTATTTGATATTATTTTGTACAAAACAATAAAATAAATGTTTCTCGCCAAAAATTAGAAAAATTTTTAATTATTCTCCGAATTTATTTTTGGACACGATTTCAAAACTTCTTGTTAAAATAGTCGAAATGAATGGATTTTTTTAAGAAAGTTTCTATACAATTGAATTATATTATAAACTAAATAGTAATTTCCAATTATTTTGACAATATTTTAAGGGTACATTTAAGCACTTGTGGTAAATTCGGTTTGAAACATAGAGATAAGCAACTTCGGAAAAGTTGAATTTCTTGAATATCGGTTTTCTAAAATGAGAAACTACAATCTATTATGTTTGCGTTTTACTAAATGTTTTTGAAGTTTTTATACTTCTTGATATTATTTGTACAAAGAATAAAATGAATGTGTTTGGCCAAAAATTAGAAAATTGTTTAAAAATTATTGAAAGAGATCAACTTCCCCAAATTTATTTTTGGATGCGATTTCAAAATTTTTGTTAAAATAGTCGAAATGAATGGATTTTTCTAAGAAAGTTTTTATACATTTCAATTATGATATAATATTTCACTATAAATTCCCTTCATTTTTACAATATTTTAACGGTACACTAAGCATTTGTAGAAAATTTGTTTAAAAACATGAGAAAAGCAACATTCGGAAAATTTGAAATTTTGAATATCGTTTTCTAAAATGAAAAACTATAATCTATTAAGTTTTAGTTCTTAGTAAAGTTTTTGAAGATTTTATGCTTTATTTGATATTATTTTGTACAAAACAAAAAAATAAATGTGTTTCTCGCCTCTCGATAAAAATTAGAAAATTTTTTAATAATTATTGAGAGATCCAGCCTCTCCGACTTTATTTTGGACGCGATTTCAAAACTTCTTGTTAAAATAGTCGAAATGAATGGATTTTTTTAAGAAAGTTTCTATACAATTGAATTATGTTATAAATTAAATAGTAACTTCCAATTATTTTTACAATATTTTAAGGGTACATTTAAGCACTTTGGTAAATTCGGTTTGATATTATTTTGTACAAAACAATAAAATAAATGTGTTTCTCGCAAAAATTAGAAAAATTTATAATTATTCTCCGAATTTATTTTTGGACACGATTTCAAAACTTCTTGTTAAAATAGTCGAAATGAATGGATTTTTTTAAGAAAGTTTCTATACAATTGAATTATATTATAAACTAAATAGTAATTTCCAATTATTTTGACAATATTTTAAGGGTACATTTAAGCACTTGTGGTAAATTCGGTTTGAAACATAGAGATAAGCAACTTCGGAAAAGTTGAATTTCTTGAATATCGGTTTTCTAAAATGAGAAACTACAATCTATTATGTTTGCGTTTTACTAAATGTTTTTGAAGTTTTTATACTTCTTTTTGATATTATTTTGTACAAAAGAATAAAATGAATGTGTATCTGGCCAAAAATTAGAAAATTGTTAAAAATTATTCAAAAGAGATCAAGCCTTCCCCAAATTTATTTTTGGATGCGATTTCAAAATTTTGTTAAAATAGTCGAAATGAATGGATTTTTCTAAGAAAGTTTTTATACATTTCAATTATGATATATATTTCACTGTAAATTCCCTTCATTTTTACAATATTTTAACGGTACACTAAAGCATTTGTAGAAAATTTGTTTAAAAACATTGAGAAAAGCAACATTCGGAAAATTTGAAATTTTGAATATCGTTTTTCTAAAATGAAAAACTATAATCTATTAAGTTTTAGTTCTTAGTAAAAGTTTTTGAAGATTTTATGCTTTATTTGATATTATTTTGTACAAAACAATAAAATAAATGTGTTTCTCGCCTCTCGATAAAAATTAGAAAATTTTTTAATAATTATTGAGAGAGATCCAGTCTCCTCCGACTTTATTTTTGGACGCGATTTCAAAACTTCTTGTTAAAATAGTCGAAATGAATGGATTTTTTTAAGAAAGTTTTCTATACAATGAATTATGTTATAAATTAAATAGTAACTTCCAATTATTTTACAATATTTTAAGGGTACATTTAAGCACTTTGGTAAATTCGGTTTGAAACATAGAGATAAGCAACTTCGGAAAAGTTGAATTTCTTGAATATCGTTTTCTAAAATGAGAACTACAATCTATTATGTTTGCGTTTTTATTAAAGGTTTTTGAAGTTTTTATACTTCATTTGATATAATTTTGTACAAAATAATAAAATGAATGTGTTTCTGGCCAAAAATTAGAAAATTGTTTAAAAAGTATTGAAAGAGATCAAGCCTTCCTCGAGTTTATTTTTATAGGCGATTTCAAAATTTTTGTTAAAATAGTCGAAATGAATGGACTTTTTAAGAAAGTTTTTATACAATTCAATTATGATATAAATTAAACTGTAAATTCCAATAAGTTTTTACAATATTTTGACGGTACACTTAAGCTTTGTAGAAAATTTGTTTAAAAACATTGAGAAAAGCAACATTCTGAAATTGAAATTTTGAATATCGTTTTTCTAAAACGAAAAAAATAATGTATTAAGTTTGAGTTTTTAGTAAAAGTTTTTGAAGATTTTATACATCATTTGATATTATTTTGTACAAAACAATAAAATGAATGTTTCTCGCCAAAAATTAGAAAATTTTTAAAAATTATTAAAAGAGATCCACCCTTCTCCGACTTTATTTTTGGACGCAATTTCAAAACTTCTTGTTAAAATAGTCGAAATGAATGGATTTTCCTTAGAAAGTTTTATACAATTCAATTATGATATAAATTAAACAGTAAATTCCAATCATTTTTACAATATTTAACGGTACACTTAAGCTTGTAGAAAATTTGTTTTAAAACATCGAGAAAAGCAACATTCGGAAAATTTGAAATTTTGAATATCGTTTTTCTAAAACGAAAAAAAATAATGTATTAAGTTTGAGTTTTAGTAAAGTTTTTGAAGATTTTATACATCATTTGATATTATTTTGTACAAAACAATAAAATGAATGTTTCTAGCCAAAAATTAGAAAATTGTTTAAAAATTATTAAAGAGATCACCCTTCTCCGACTTTATTTTTGGACGCAATTTCAAAACTTCTTGTTAAAATAGTCGAAATGAATGGATTTTTCTTAGAAAGTTTTTATACAATTCAATTATGATATAAATTAAACTGTAAATTCCAATCATTTTTACAATATTTTACGGTAACTTAAGCTTGTAGAAAATTTGTTTTAAAACATCAGAGAAAAGCAACATTCGGAAAGTTTGAAATTTTGAATATCGTTTTTCTAAAACGAAAAACTATAATCTATTAAGTTTGAGTTTTTAGTAAAAGTTTTGAAGATTTTATGCTTTATTTGATATATTTTGTACAAAACAATAAAATAAATGTTTCTCGCCAAAAATTAGAAAATTTTAATAATTATTGAAAGAGATCCAGCCTTCTCCGACTTTATTTTTGGACGCGATTTCAAAATTTTGTTAAAATAGTCGAAATGAATGGATTTTTTAAGAAAGTTTTTATACAATTCAATTATGATATAAATTATAGTAATTTCCAATATTTTTACAATATTTTAAGGGTACTTAAGCTTTGTAGAAAATTGTTTGAAACATAGAGAAAGCAACTTCTAAAATTGAATTTTTGAATATCGTTTTTTCTAAAATGAGAAACTACAATCTATTATGTTTGCGTTTTAGTAAAGTTTTTGAAGTTTTATACTTCATTTGATATATTTTGTACAAAACAATAAAATAAATGTGTTTCTCGCCAAAAATTAGAAAATTTTTAAAATTATTGAAAGAGATCCAGCCTTCCCGATTTATTTTTGGACGCGATTTCAAAATTCTTTGTTAAAATAGTCGAAATGAATGGATTTTTAGAAATTTTTATACAATTCAATTATGATATAAATTAAACTGTAATTTCCAATATTTTTACAATATTTTAAGGGTATACTTAAGCACTTGTAGTAAATTGTTTTAAAACAAGAGAAAAGCAACTTTGGAAAAGTTGAAATTTTGAATATCGTTTTCTAAAATGAAAAACTACAATCTATTATGTTTGCGTTTTTAGTAAATGTTTTTGAAGTTATTACTTATTTGATATTATTTTGTACAAAAAAAAAATGAATGTTTCTCGCCAAAAATTAGAAAATTGTTTAAAAATTATTGAAAGAGATCTCTCCGACTTTATTTTTGGATGCGATTTCAAAATTTTTGTTAAAATAGTCGAAATGAATGGATTTTTCTAAGAAAGTTTTTATACATGAATTATGTTATTAAATAGTAATTTCAATTATTTTGACAATATAACATTAAGCACTTTGGTAAATAGGTTTGAAACATTAGCAACTTCATGAATTTCTTGAATATCTTTTTTCTAAATCTAATTATTAGTTTGTTTAGTAAAAGTTTTTGAAGATTTTGTACTTTATTTGATATTATTTTGTACAAAACAATAAAATAAATGTGTTTCTCGCCAAAAATTAGAAATTTTTTAATTATTATCCATCTTCCGACTTTATTTTTGGACGCGATTTCAAAACTTCTTGTTAAAATAGTCGAAATGAATGGATTTTTTAAGAAAGTTTCTATACAATTGAATTATATTATAAACTAAATAGTAATTTCCAATTATTTTGACAATATTTTAAGGGTACATTTAAGCACTTGTGGTAAATTCGGTTTGAAACATAGAGATAAGCAACTTCGGAAAAGTTGAATTTCTTGAATATCGGTTTTCTAAAATGAGAAACTACAATCTATTATGTTTGCGTTTTACTAAATGTTTTTGAAGTTTTTATACTTCTTTTTGATATTATTTTGTACAAAAGAATAAAATGAATGTGTATCTGGCCAAAAATTAGAAATTGTTTAAAATTATTCAAAGAGATCAAGCCTTCCCCAAATTTATTTTTGGATGCGATTCAAAATTTTTTGTTAAAATAGTCGAAATGAATGGATTTTTCTAAGAAAGTTTTTATACATTTCAATTATGATATATATTTCACTGTAAATTCCCTTCATTTTTACAATATTTTAACGGTACACTAAAGCATTTGTAGAAAATTTGTTTAAAAACATTGAGAAAAGCAACATTCGGAAAATTTGAAATTTTGAATATCGTTTTTCTAAAATGAAAACTATAATCTATTAAGTTTTAGTTCTTAGTAAAAGTTTTTGAAGATTTTATGCTTTATTTGATATTATTTTGTACAAAACAATAAAATAAATGTGTTTCTCGCCTCTCGATAAAAATTAGAAAATTTTTTAATAATTATTGAGAGAGATCCAGCGTTCTCCGACTTTATTTTTGGACGCGATTTCAAAACTTCTTGTTAAAATAGTCGAAATGAATGGATTTTTTTAAGAAAGTTTCTATACAATTGAATTATGTTATAAATTAAATAGTAACTTCCAATTATTTTTACAATATTTTAAGGGTACATTTAAGCACTTTGGTAAATTCGGTTTGAAACATAGAGATAAGCAACTTCGGAAAAGTTGAATTTCTTGAATATCGGTTTTCTAAAATGAGAAACTACAATCTATTATGTTTGCGTTTTTATAAAGGTTTTTGAAGTTTTTATACTTCATTTGATATAATTTTGTACAAAATAATAAAATGAATGTGTTTCTGGCCAAAAATTAGAAAATTGTTTAAAAAGTATTGAAAGAGATCAAGCCTTCCTCGAGTTTATTTTTATAGGCGATTTCAAAATTTTTGTTAAAATAGTCGAAATGAATGGACTTTTCTAAGAAAGTTTTTATACAATTCAATTATGATATAAATTAAACTGTAAATTCCAATAAGTTTTACAATATTTTGACGGTACACTTAAGCTTTTGTAGAAAATTTGTTTAAAAACATTGAGAAAAGCAACATTCTGAAAATTGAAATTTTGAATATCGTTTTTCTAAAACGAAAAAAAATAATGTATTAAGTTTGAGTTTTTAGTAAAAGTTTTTGAAGATTTTATACATCATTTGATATTATTTTGTACAAAACAATAAAATGAATGTATTTCTCGCCAAAAATTAGAAAATTGTTTAAAATTATTAAAAGAGATCCACCCTTCTCCGACTTTATTTTTGGACGCAATTTCAAAACTTCTTGTTAAAATAGTCGAAATGAATGGATTTTCCTTAGAAAGTTTTTATACAATTCAATTATGATATAAATTAAACAGTAAATTCCAATCATTTTTACAATATTATAACGGTACACTTAAGCTCTTGTAGAAAATTTGTTTTAAAACATCGAGAAAAGCAACATTCGGAAAATTTGAAATTTTGAATATCGTTTTTCTAAAACGAAAAAAAATAATGTATTAAGTTTGAGTTTTAGTAAAAGTTTTTGAAGATTTTATACATCATTTGATATTATTTTGTACAAAACAATAAAATGAATGTATTTCTAGCCAAAAATTAGAAAATTGTTTAAAAATTATTAAAAGAGATCCACCCTTCTCCGACTTTATTTTTGGACGCAATTTCAAAACTTCTTGTTAAAATAGTCGAAATGAATGGATTTTCCTTAGAAAGTTTTTATACAATTCAATTATGATATAAATTAAACTGTAAATTCCAATCATTTTTACAATATTTTACCGGTAGACTGAAGCTCTTGTAGAAAATTTGTTTTAAAACATCGAGAAAAGCAACATTCGGAAAGTTTGAAAATTTTGAATATCGTTTTTCTAAAACGAAAAACTATAATCTATTAAGTTTGAGTTTTTAGTAAAAGATTTGAAGATTTTATGCTTTATTTGATATTATTTTGTACAAAACAATAAAATAAATGTTTCTCGCCAAAAATTAGAAATTTTTTTAATAATTATTGAAAGAGATCAAGCCTTCTCCGACTTTATTTTTGGACGCGATTTCAAAATTTTTGTTTAAATAGTCGAAATGTATGGATTTTTCTAAGAAAGTTTTTATACAATTCAATTATGATATAAATTATACTGTAACTTCCAATCATTTTTACAATATTTTAACGGTACACTTAAGCTTTTGTAGAAAATTTGTTTTAAAACATAGAGAAAAGCAACATTCTGAAAATTTGAAATTTTGAATATCGTTTTTCTAAAATGAGAAACTACAATCTATTATGTTTGCGTTTTTAGTAAATGTTTTGAAGTTTCTACACTTCATTTGATATTATTTTGTACAAAAGAATAAAATGAATGTGTTTCTGGCCAAAAATTAGAAAATTGTTTAAAAATTATTGAAAGAGATCAAGCCTTCCCCGAGTTTATTTTTGGATGCGATTTCAAAATTTTTGTTAAAATAGTCGAAATGAATGGATTTTTCTATGAAAGTTTTTATACATTTCAATTATGATATAAATTAAACTGTAAATTCCAATCATTTTACAATATTTTAACGGTATACTTAAGCCTTTGTAGAAAATTTGTTTTAAAACATAGAGAAAAGCAACATTTGGTAAATTTGAAATTTTGAATATCGTTTTTCTAAAATGAAAAATATAATCTATTAAGTTTGAGTTTTTAGTAAAAGTTTTTGAAGATATTGTACTTTATTTGATATTATTTTGTACAAAACAATAAAATAAATGTTTCTCGCCAAAAATTAGAAAAATTTGTAATAATTATTATAAGAGATCCTGCCTTCTCCGACTTTATTTTTGGATACGATTTCAAAACTTCTTGTTAAAATAGTCGAAATGAATGGATTTTTTTAAGAAAGTTTTTATACAATTGAATTATGTTATAAATTAAATAGTAATTTCCAATTATTTTGACAATATTTTAAGGGTACATTTAAGCACTTTGGTAAATTAGGTTTGAAACATAGAGATAAGCAACTTCGGAAACGTTGAATTTCTTGAATATCTTTTTTCTAAAATGAGAAACTACAATCTATTATGTTTGCGTTTTACTAAAGGTTTTTGAAGTTTTTATACTTCATTTGATATTATATTGTACAAAACAATAAAATAAATGTGTTTCTCGCCAAAAATTAGACATTTTTTTTATAATTATTGAAAGAGATCCAGTCTTCTCCGACTTTATTTTTTGACGCGATTTCAAAACTTCTTTTTAAAATAGTCGAAATGAATGGATTTTTTAAAGAAAGTTTCTATACAATTGATTTATGTTATAAATTAAATATTAATTTCCAATTAGTTTGTCAATATTTTAAGGGTACATTTAAGCACTTGTGGTAAATTCGGTTTGAAACAGAGACATAAGTACTTTCGGAAAAGTTGAATTTCTTGAATGTCGGTTTTCTAAAATGAAAAACTACAATCTTTTATGTTTGCGTTTTTAGTAAATGTTTTTGAAGTTTTTATACTTCATTTGATATTATTTTGTACAAAAGAAAAAATGAATGTGTTTCTGGCCAAAAATTAGAAAATTGTTTAAAAATTATTGAAAGAGATCAAATCTTTCCAAAATTTATTTTTGGATGCGATTTCAAAATTTTTGTTAAAATAGTCGAAATGAATGGATTTTTCTAAGAAAGTTTTTATACATTTCAATTATGATATAAATTAAACTGTAAATTCCAATCATTTTCACAATCTATTAAGTTTGAGTTTTTAGTAAAAGTTTTTGAAGATTTTGTACTTTATTTGATATTATTTTGTACAAAACAATAAAATAAATGTGTTTCTCGCAAAAATTAGAAAATTTTTAATTATTCTCCGAATTTATTTTTGGACACGATTTCAAAACTTCTTGTTAAAATAGTCGAAATGAATGGATTTTTTTAAGAAAGTTTCTATACAATTGAATTATATTATAAACTAAATAGTAATTTCCAATTATTTTGACAATATTTTAAGGGTACATTTAAGCACTTGTGGTAAATTCGGTTTGAAACATAGAGATAAGCAACTTCGGAAAAGTTGAATTTCTTGAATATCGGTTTTCTAAAATGAGAAACTACAATCTATTATGTTTGCGTTTTACTAAATGTTTTTGAAGTTTTTATACTTCTTTTTGATATTATTTTGTACAAAAGAATAAAATGAATGTGTATCTGGCCAAAAATTAGAAAATTGTTTAAAAATTATTCAAAGAGATCAAGCCTTCCCCAAATTTATTTTTGGATGCGATTTCAAAATTTTTTGTTAAAATAGTCGAAATGAATGGATTTTTCTAAGAAAGTTTTTATACATTTCAATTATGATATATATTTCACTGTAAATTCCCCATTTTTACAATATTTTAACGGTACACTAAAGCATTTGTAGAAAATTTGTTTAAAAACATTGAGAAAAGCAACATTCGGAAAATTTGAAATTTTGAATATCGTTTTTCTAAAATGAAAAACTATAATCTATTAAGTTTTAGTTCTTAGTAAAAGTTTTTGAAGATTTTATGCTTTATTTGATATTATTTTGTACAAAACAATAAAATAAATGTGTTTCTCGCCTCTCGATAAAAATTAGAAAATTTTTTAATAATTATTGAGAGAGATCCAGCGTTCTCCGACTTTATTTTTGGACGCGATTTCAAAACTTCTTGTTAAAATAGTCGAAATGAATGGATTTTTTTAAGAAAGTTTCTATACAATTGAATTATGTTATAAATTAAATAGTAACTTCCAATTATTTTTACAATATTTTAAGGGTACATTTAAGCACTTTGGTAAATTCGGTTTGAAACATAGAGATAAGCAACTTCGGAAAAGTTGAATTTCTTGAATATCGGTTTTCTAAAATGAGAAAACAATATTATTGTTTGCGTTTTTATAAAGGTTTTTGAAGTTTTTATACTTCATTTGATATAATTTTGTACAAAAAATAAAATGAATGTGTTTCTGGCCAAAAATTAGAAAATTGTTTAAAAAGTATTGAAAGAGATCAAGCCTTCCTCGAGTTTATTTTTGGCGATTTCAAAATTTTTTTAAAATAGTCGAAATGAATGGACTTTTCTAAGAAAGTTTTTATACAATTCAATTATGATATAAATTAAACTGTAAATTCCAATAAGTTTTACAATATTTTGACGGTACACTTAAGCTTTTGTAGAAAATTTGTTTAAAAACATTGAGAAAAGCAACATTCTGAAAAATTGAAATTTTGAATATCGTTTTTCTAAAACGAAAAAAAATAATGTATTAAGTTTGAGTTTTAGTAAAAGTTTTTGAAGATTTTATACATCATTTGATATTATTTTGTACAAAACAATAAAATGAATGTATTTCTAGCCAAAAATTAGAAAATTGTTTAAAAATTATTAAAAGAGATCCACCCTTCTCCGACTTTATTTTGGACGCAATTTCAAAACTTCTTGTTAAAATAGTCGAAATGAATGGATTTTCCTTAGAAAGTTTTTATACAATTCAATTATGATATAAATTAAACTGTAAATTCCAATCATTTTTACAATATTTAACGGTACACTTAAGCTCTTGTAGAAAATTTGTTTTAAAACATCGAGAAAAGCAACATTCGGAAAATTTGAAATTTTGAATATCGTTTTTCTAAAACGAAAAAAATAATGTATTAAGTTTGAGTTTTTAGTAAAAGTTTTTGAAGATTTTATACTCATTTGATATTATTTTGTACAAAACAATAAAATGAATGTTTCTAGCCAAAAATTAGAAAATTTTTAAATTTTAAAGAGATCACCTTCTCCGACTTTATTTTTGGACGCATTTCAAAATTTTGTTAAAATAGTCGAAATGAATGGATTTTCTAGAAAGTTTTTATACAATTCAATTATGATATAAATTAACTGTAAATTCCAATCATTTTTACAATATTTTACGGTACTGAAGCCTTTGTAGAAAATTTGTTTTAAAACATAGAGAAAAGCAACATTCGGAAAATTTGAAATTTTGAATATCGTTTTTCTAAAACGAAAAAACTATAATCTATTAAGTTTGAGTTTTTAGTAAAAGATTTGAAGATTTTATGCTTTATTTGATATTATTTTGTACAAACAATAAAATAATGTTTCTCGCAAAAATTAGAAAATTTTTTAATAATTATTGAAAGAGATCAAGCCTTCTCCGACTTTATTTTTGGACGCGATTTCAAAATTCTTGTTAAAATAGTCGAAATGAATGGATTTTTTAAGAAAGTTTTATACAATTGAATTATGTTATAAATTAAATAGTAACTTCCAATCATTTTTACAATATTTTAAGGGTACATTAAGCACTTTGTAAATTTGGTTTGAAACATAGAGATAAGCAACTTCGGAAAAGTTGAATTCTTGAATATCGTTTTCTAAAATGAGAAACTACAATCTATTATGTTTGCGTTTTTATAAAGTTTTTGAAGTTTTATACTTCATTTGATATATTTTGTACAAAAATAATAAATGAATGTGTTTCTGGCCAAAAATTAGAAAATTGTTTAAAAAGTTATTGAAAGAGATCAAGCCTTCCTCGAGTTTATTTTTAGGCGATTTCAAAATTTTTGTTAAAATAGTCGAAATGAATGGACTTTTCTAAGAAAGTTTTTATACAATTCAATTATGATATAAATTAAACTGTAAATTCCAATAAGTTTTACAATATTTTGACGGTACACTTAAGCTTTGTAGAAAATTTGTTTAAAACATTGAGAAAAGCAACATTCTGAAAAATTGAAATTTTGAATATCGTTTTTCTAAAACGAAAAAAATAATGTATTAAGTTTGAGTTTTTAGTAAAGTTTTTGAAGTTTTTATACATCATTTGAGATATATTTTGTACAAAACAATAAAATGAATGTATTTCTCGCCAAAAATTAGAAAATTGTTTAAAATTATTAAAGAGATCCACCCTTCTCCGACTTTATTTTTGGACGCAATTTCAAAACTTCTTGTTAAAATAGTCGAAATGAATGGATTTTCCTTAGAAAGTTTTTATACAATTCAATTATGATATAAATTAAACAGTAAATTCCAATCATTTTTACAATATTTAACGGTACACTTAAGCTCTTGTAGAAAATTTGTTTTAAAACATCGAGAAAAGCAACATTCGGAAAGTTTGAAATTTTGAATATCGTTTTTCTAAAACGAAAAACTATAATCTATTAAGTTTGAGTTTTTAGTAAAAGATTTGAAGATTTTATGCTTTATTTGATATTATTTTTACAAAACAATAAAATAATGTTTCTCGCCAAAAATTAGAAATTTTTTTAATAATTATTGAAAGAGATCAAGCCTTCTCCGACTTTATTTTTGGACGCGATTTCAAAATTTTGTTAAATAGTCGAAATGTATGGATTTTTCTAAGAAAGTTTTTATACAATTCAATTATGATATAAATTAACTGTAACTTCCAATCATTTTTACAATATTTTAACGGTACACTTAAGCTTTTGTAGAAAATTTGTTTTAAAACATAGAGAAAAGCAACATTCTGAAAATTTGAAATTTGAATATCGTTTTTCTAAAATGAGAAACTACAATCTATTATGTTTGCGTTTTAGTAAATGTTTGAAGTTTCTACACTTCATTTGATATTATTTTGTACAAAAGAATAAAATGAATGTGTTTCTGGCCAAAAATTAGAAAATTGTTTAAAAATTATTGAAAGAGATCAAGCCTTCCCGAGTTTATTTTTGGATGCGATTTCAAAATTTTTGTTAAATAGTCGAAATGAATGGATTTTCTATGAAAGTTTTTATACATTTCAATTATGATATAAATTAAACTGTAAATTCCAATCATTTTTACAATATTTTAACGGTATACTTAAGCCTTTGTAGAAAATTTGTTTTAAAACATAGAGAAAAGCAACATTTGGTAAATTTGAAATTTTGAATATCGTTTTTCTAAAATGAAAATATAATCTATTAAGTTTGAGTTTTTAGTAAAAGTTTTTGAAGATATTGTACTTTATTTGATATTATTTTGTACAAAACAATAAAATAAATGTTTCTCGCCAAAAATTAGAAAAATTTTTAATAATTTTATAAGAGATCCTGCCTTCTCCGACTTTATTTTTGGATACGATTTCAAAACTTCTTGTTAAAATAGTCGAAAATGAATGGATTTTTTTAAGAAGTTTTTATACAATTGAATTATGTTATAAATTAAATAGTAATTTCCAATTATTTTGACAATATTTTAAGGGTACATTTAAGCACTTTGGTAAATTAGGTTTGAAACATAGAGATAAGCAACTTCGGAAACGTTGAATTTCTTGAATATCTTTTTTAAAATGAGAAACTACAATCTATTATGTTTGCGTTTTACTAAAGTTTTTGAAGTTTTTATACTTCTTTGATATTATTTTGTACAAAAGAATAAATAATGTGTATCTGGCCAAAAATTAGAAAATTGTTTAAATTATTCAAAGAGATCAAGCCTTCCCCAAATTTATTTTTGGATGCGATTTCAAAATTTTTTTTAAAATAGTCGAAATGAATGGATTTTTTAAAGAAAGTTTTTATACATTTCAATTATGATATATATTTCACTGTAAATTCCCTTCATTTTTACAATATTTTAACGGTACACTAAAGCATTTGTAGAAAATTTGTTTAAAAACATTGAGAAAAGCAACATTCGGAAAATTTGAAATTTTGAATATCGTTTTTCTAAAATGAAAAACTATAATCTATTAAGTTTTAGTTCTTAGTAAAAGTTTTTGAAGATTTTATGCTTTATTTGATATTATTTTGTACAAAACAATAAAATAAATGTGTTTCTCGCCTCTCGATAAAAATTAGAAAATTTTTTAATAATTATTGAGAGAGATCCAGCGTTCTCCGACTTTATTTTTGGACGCGATTTCAAAACTTCTTGTTAAAATAGTCGAAATGAATGGATTTTTTTAAGAAAGTTTCTATACAATTGAATTATGTTATAAATTAAATAGTAACTTCCAATTATTTTTACAATATTTTAAGGGTACATTTAAGCACTTTGGTAAATTCGGTTTGAAACATAGAGATAAGCAACTTCGGAAAAGTTGAATTTCTTGAATATCGGTTTTCTAAAATGAGAAACTACAATCTATTATGTTTGCGTTTTTATTAAAGGTTTTTGAAGTTTTTATACTTCATTTGATATAATTTTGTACAAAATAATAAAATGAATGTGTTTCTGGCCAAAAATTAGAAAATTGTTTAAAAAGTATTGAAAGAGATCAA
This sequence comes from Bathynomus jamesi, assembly GCA_023014485.1. NCBI lineage: Eukaryota > Metazoa > Arthropoda > Malacostraca > Isopoda > Cirolanidae > Bathynomus > Bathynomus jamesi. The sequence continues at coordinate 6,163 of JAJOZX010015367.1, read as the reverse complement.
GCCTTCCTCGAGTTTATTTTTATAGGCGATTTCAAAATTTTTGTTAAAATAGTCGAAATGAATGGACTTTTCTAAGAAAGTTTTTATACAATTCAATTATGATATAAATTAAACTGTAAATTCCAATAAGTTTTACAATATTTTGACGGTACACTTAAGCTTTTGTAGAAAATTTGTTTAAAAACATTGAGAAAAGCAACATTCTGAAAAATTGAAATTTTGAATATCGTTTTTCTAAAACGAAAAAAAATAATGTATTAAGTTTGAGTTTTTAGTAAAAGTTTTTGAAGATTTTATACATCATTTGATATTATTTTGTACAAAACAATAAAATGAATGTATTTCTCGCCAAAAATTAGAAAATTGTTTAAAAATTATTAAAAGAGATCCACCCTTCTCCGACTTTATTTTTGGACGCAATTTCAAAACTTCTTGTTAAAATAGTCGAAATGAATGGATTTTCCTTAGAAAGTTTTTATACAATTCAATTATGATATAAATTAAAGTAAATTCCAATCATTTTTACAATATTATAACGGTACACTTAAGCTCTTGTAGAAAATTTGTTTTAAAACATCGAGAAAAGCAACATTCGGAAAATTTGAAATTTTGAATATCGTTTTTCTAAAACGAAAAAAAATAATGTATTAAGTTTGAGTTTTTAGTAAAAGTTTTTGAAGATTTTATACATCATTTGATATTATTTTGTACAAAACAATAAAATGAATGTATTTCTAGCCAAAAATTAGAAAATTGTTTAAAAATTATTAAAAGAGATCCACCCTTCTCCGACTTTATTTTTGGACGCAATTTCAAAACTTCTTGTTAAAATAGTCGAAATGAATGGATTTTCCTTAGAAAGTTTTTATACAATTCAATTATGATATAAATTAAACTGTAAATTCCAATCATTTTTACAATATTTTACCGGTAGACTGAAGCTCTTGTAGAAAATTTGTTTTAAAACATCGAGAAAAGCAACATTCGGAAAGTTTGAAAATTTTGAATATCGTTTTTCTAAAACGAAAAACTATAATCTATTAAGTTTGAGTTTTTAGTAAAAGATTTGAAGATTTTATGCTTTATTTGATATTATTTTGTACAAAACAATAAAATAAATGTTTCTCGCCAAAAATTAGAAATTTTTTTAATAATTATTGAAAGAGATCAAGCCTTCTCCGACTTTATTTTTGGACGCGATTTCAAAATTTTTGTTTAAATAGTCGAAATGTATGGATTTTTCTAAGAAAGTTTTTATACAATTCAATTATGATATAAATTATACTGTAACTTCCAATCATTTTTACAATATTTTAACGGTACACTTAAGCTTTTGTAGAAAATTTGTTTTAAAACATAGAGAAAAGCAACATTCTGAAAATTTGAAATTTTGAATATCGTTTTTCTAAAATGAGAAACTACAATCTATTATGTTTGCGTTTTTAGTAAATGATTTTGAAGTTTCTACACTTCATTTGATATTATTTTGTACAAAAGAATAAAATGAATGTGTTTCTGGCCAAAAATTAGAAAATTGTTTAAAAATTATTGAAAGAGATCAAGCCTTCCCGAGTTTATTTTTGGATGCGATTTCAAAATTTTTGTTAAAATAGTCGAAATGAATGGATTTTTCTATGAAAGTTTTTATACATTTCAATTATGATATAAATTAAACTGTAAATTCCAATCATTTTTACAATATTTTAACGGTATACTTAAGCCTTTGTAGAAAATTTGTTTTAAAACATAGAGAAAAGCAACATTTGGTAAATTTGAAATTTTGAATATCGTTTTTCTAAAATGAAAAATATAATCTATTAAGTTTGAGTTTTTAGTAAAAGTTTTTGAAGATATTGTACTTTATTTGATATTATTTTGTACAAAACAATAAAATAAATGTTTCTCGCCAAAAATTAGAAAAATTTGTAATAATTATTATAAGAGATCCTGCCTTCTCCGACTTTATTTTTGGATACGATTTCAAAACTTCTTGTTAAAATAGTCGAAATGAATGGATTTTTTTAAGAAAGTTTTTATACAATTGAATTATGTTATAAATTAAATAGTAATTTCCAATTATTTTGACAATATTTTAAGGGTACATTTAAGCACTTTGGTAAATTAGGTTTGAAACATAGAGATAAGCAACTTCGGAAACGTTGAATTTCTTGAATATCTTTTTTCTAAAATGAGAAACTACAATCTATTATGTTTGCGTTTTACTAAAGGTTTTTGAAGTTTTTATACTTCATTTGATATTATATTGTACAAAACAATAAAATAAATGTGTTTCTCGCCAAAAATTAGACATTTTTTTTATAATTATTGAAAGAGATCCAGTCTTCTCCGACTTTATTTTTTGACGCGATTTCAAAACTTCTTTTTAAAATAGTCGAAATGAATGGATTTTTTAAAGAAAGTTTCTATACAATTGATTTATGTTATAAATTAAATATTAATTTCCAATTAGTTTGTCAATATTTTAAGGGTACATTTAAGCACTTGTGGTAAATTCGGTTTGAAACAGAGACATAAGTACTTTCGGAAAAGTTGAATTTCTTGAATGTCGGTTTTCTAAAATGAAAAACTACAATCTTTTATGTTTGCGTTTTTAGTAAATGTTTTTGAAGTTTTTATACTTCATTTGATATTATTTTGTACAAAAGAAAAAAATGAATGTGTTTCTGGCCAAAAATTAGAAAATTGTTTAAAAATTATTGAAAGAGATCAAATCTTTCCAAAATTTATTTTTGGATGCGATTTCAAAATTTTTGTTAAAATAGTCGAAATGAATGGATTTTTCTAAGAAAGTTTTTATACATTTCAATTATGATATAAATTAAACTGTAAATTCCAATCATTTTCACAATCTATTAAGTTTGAGTTTTTAGTAAAAGTTTTTGAAGATTTTGTACTTTATTTGATATTATTTTGTACAAAACAATAAAATAAATGTGTTTCTCGCCAAAAATTAGAAAAATTTTTAATTATTCTCCGAATTTATTTTTGGACACGATTTCAAAACTTCTTGTTAAAATAGTCGAAATGAATGGATTTTTTTAAGAAAGTTTCTATACAATTGAATTATATTATAAACTAAATAGTAATTTCCAATTATTTTGACAATATTTTAAGGGTACATTTAAGCACTTGTGGTAAATTCGGTTTGAAACATAGAGATAAGCAACTTCGGAAAAGTTGAATTTCTTGAATATCGGTTTTCTAAAATGAGAAACTACAATCTATTATGTTTGCGTTTTACTAAATGTTTTTGAAGTTTTTATACTTCTTTTTGATATTATTTTGTACAAAAGAATAAAATGAATGTGTATCTGGCCAAAAATTAGAAAATTGTTTAAAAATTATTCAAAGAGATCAAGCCTTCCCCAAATTTATTTTTGGATGCGATTTCAAAATTTTTTGTTAAAATAGTCGAAATGAATGGATTTTTCTAAGAAAGTTTTTATACATTTCAATTATGATATATATTTCACTGTAAATTCCCATTTTTACAATATTTTAACGGTACACTAAAGCATTTGTAGAAAATTTGTTTAAAAACATTGAGAAAAGCAACATTCGGAAAATTTGAAATTTTGAATATCGTTTTTCTAAAATGAAAAACTATAATCTATTAAGTTTTAGTTCTTAGTAAAAGTTTTTGAAGATTTTATGCTTTATTTGATATTATTTTGTACAAAACAATAAAATAAATGTGTTTCTCGCCTCTCGATAAAAATTAGAAAATTTTTTAATAATTATTGAGAGAGATCCAGCCTTCTCCGACTTTATTTTTGGACGCGATTTCAAAACTTCTTGTTAAAATAGTCGAAATGAATGGATTTTTTTAAGAAAGTTTCTATACAATTGAATTATGTTATAAATTAAATAGTAACTTCCAATTATTTTTACAATATTTTAAGGTACATTTAAGCACTTTGGTAAATTCGGTTTGAAAATAGAGATAAGCAACTTCGGAAAAGTTGAATTTTTGAATATCGGTTTTCTAAAATGAAAAAAATATTATGTTTGCGTTTTTATAAAGGTTTTTGAAGTTTTTATACTTCATTTGATATATTTTGTACAAAATAATAAAATGAATGTGTTTCTGGCCAAAAATTAGAAAATTGTTTAAAATATTGAAAGAGATCAAGCCTTCCTCGAGTTTATTTTTTAGGCGATTTCAAAATTTTGTTAAAATAGTCGAAATGAATGGACTTTTCTAAGAAAGTTTTTATAAATTCAATTATGATATAAATTAAACTGTAAATTCCAATAAGTTTTTACAATATTTACGGTACACTTAAGCTTTGTAGAAAATTTGTTTTAAAATTGAGAAAAGCAACATTCTGAAAATTGAAATTTTGAATATCGTTTTTCTAAAACGAAAAAAAATAATGTATTAAGTTTGAGTTTTTAGTAAAAGTTTTTGAAGATTTTATACATCATTTGATATTATTTTGTACAAAAATAAAATGAATGTATTTCTCGCCAAAAATTAGAAAATTGTTTAAAATTATTAAAGAGATCCACCCTTCTCCGACTTTATTTTTGGACGCAATTTCAAAACTTCTTGTTAAAATAGTCGAAATGAATGGATTTTCCTTAGAAAGTTTTTATACAATTCAATTATGATATAAATTAAACAGTAAATTCCAATCATTTTTACAATATTATAACGGTACACTTAAGCTCTTGTAGAAAATTTGTTTTAAAACATCGAGAAAAGCAACATTCGGAAAATTTGAAATTTTGAATATCGTTTTTCTAAAACGAAAAAAAATAATGTATTAAGTTTGAGTTTTTAGTAAAAGTTTTTGAAGATTTTATACATCATTTGATATTATTTTGTACAAAACAATAAAATGAATGTTTTCTAGCCAAAAATTAGAAAATTGTTTAAAATTATTAAAAGAGATCCACCTTCTCCGACTTTATTTTTGGACGCAATTTCAAAACTTCTTGTTAAAATAGTCGAAATGAATGGATTTTCCTTAGAAAGTTTTTATACAATTCAATTATGATATAAATTAAACTGTAAATTCCAATCATTTTTACAATATTTTACCGGTAGACTGAAGCTCTTGTAGAAAATTTGTTTTAAAACATCGAGAAAAGCAACATTCGGAAAGTTTGAAATTTTGAATATCGTTTTTCTAAAACGAAAAACTATAATCTATTATTTGAGTTTTTAGTAAAGATTTGAAGATTTTATGCTTTATTTGATATTATTTTGTACAAAACAATAAAATAATGTTTCTCGCCAAAAATTAGAAATTTTTTTAATAATTATTGAAAGAGATCAAGCCTTCTCCGACTTTATTTTTGGACGCGATTTCAAAATTTTTGTTTAAAATAGTCGAAATGTATGGATTTTTCTAAGAAAGTTTTTATACAATTCAATTATGATATAAATTAAATGTACTAACTTCCAATCATTTTTACAATATTTTAAGGTACTTAAGCTTTGTAGAAAATTTGTTTTAAAATAGAGAAAGCAACATTCTGAAATTTGAAATTTTGAATATCGTTTTTCTAAAATGAAAACTACAATCTATTATTTGCGTTTTTAGTAAAGTTTTTGAAGTTTTACACTTCATTTGATATATTTTGTACAAAATAAAATGAATGTGTTTTCTGGCCAAAAATTAGAAAATTGTTTAAAATTATTGAAAGAGATCAAGCCTTCCCCGAGTTTATTTTTGGATGCGATTTCAAAATTTTTGTTAAAATAGTCGAAATGAATGGATTTTTCTATGAAAGTTTTTTATACATTCAATTATGATATAAATTAAACTGTAAATTCCAATAATTTTACAATATTTTGACGGTACTTAAGCTTGTTGTAAAATTTGTTTAAAACATGAGAAAAGCAACATTCTGAAATTTGAAATTTTGAATATCGTTTTTCTAAAACGAAAAAAAATAATGTATTAAGTTTGAGTTTTTAGTAAAAGTTTTTGAAGATTTTATACTCATTTGATATTATTTTGTACAAAACAATAAAATGAATGTATTTCTCGCCAAAAATTAGAAAATTTGTTTAAAATTATTAAAGAGATCCACCTTCTCCGACTTTATTTTTGGACGCAATTTCAAAACTTCTTGTTAAAATAGTCGAAATGAATGGATTTTCCTTAGAAAGTTTTTATACAATTCAATT
>JAJOZX010015366.1:0-66361 GCA_023014485.1 Bathynomus jamesi | reverse complement strand
GAGATCTTTATTCAGCGCATTCATCATCAAAACTGCCAGCTCTGAAGCGAGGCGGGTCTTATATAGAGGAAGGTTGAGTTGCCAGATACCATTTTTTATTTTAATTGTTCAGGTATACATTATTAGGGTGAGTTGCTAAACACCACCATTTGTTTTAATTCGTTACAGTATACGTATCCATCCATTTTGAATAATTATTTACGACCAAAAGAATTAAATAAAACATTACATCATTCTGTTTATTAAATATATACAAAATAAATATACATTGGAATGATCGAAAATAATAATAATAGTATAAGAAATATAGCAGTACCGAAAAACAAAGTTATATTAAACAATTAAAAATATTGAAAATAATAATATACGAAACGTATAATGAAAAGGATATTAGTACAGGTAATGGTAAATATATAAAAAATAAATATACATTGGAATGAACAAAAAACAAAATTAAAAAATAAGAAATATAACCATCAATATAGCAGAAATATATACATATACACACACACACACACACACAAAATTATGTTTAAATAAATAAATACACACACACACACACTATCTTCTACCGTACAAAATAAAAAATAAGAAATCGTATAGCCATCAATATAGCAGAAATATATACACGCGCACACACACAATTATGTTAAATATATAAACACATTTCACTTTGTTTTCAAAATACTAAACTCGCACTTAATCGAGTCTACAATTACATCGTTATTGCTCTGCATTACGCAGTATACGCGGTTTAATAATATTTCACCGCTTAAAGTATAGGAAAACCTATACTCGATATGAAGGGCCTTCATATCGTTCAGTACCATTTTTGTTCCCACTTTACAACCGGTTGGCAAGTTATCTTTAAATACGTCTAGAATACAATCAAAAGCACACACATTATTAAATACAAGTTTATAAACACGCCTTTCCAATCGAGGGTTTATTTCTACCGACGCGAGCTTTTCAATCGTGAACTCTTCTTCACAGTGCATAGCTAGTTGAAATAATCTTGTAAGTCGTTGCGACAGCTGCTCATTATATAAAGAAATAGTTCTTCAAGGTGAACGGTGTATGTGAGCTCAGCTCTGTACCGCTCAAGTGATTTGTACCAGAGTTCATGATATTTGAAAGTCTAAACTTTTTAAATAATCCTCTAGTTCTAGACCATTCTCACCTTGTTCAACCCTACACTCGGTAAACCCATTGAGCAGAGCGGTGGATGCGTATTCAAGTACCGTATCAAAATAAAGCATATCCGTAACACGCGCGTCTAATATAGGCTTCAGCTTGCGGAATCCGACGATTTCAAACATTCTGTCGAGGATGAAACGGTTTCGCGTAGGAACAAGAGCGTTATTATCAGAAGCATTCTTCTACATCAACCGTATATCAACGCATGGCCGATCGTTATTTATACACAACGTACATACAACGGCGTATGAGGTGTCACTAATCTGCTCTCTTCTTGTACCTACACCTGTAGGAATTTTATAACGATCTTCACTCCACTTCTCAACTATCACGAAGATTCTATTCATCTCCTCGACACTTAAATAAACCGTTTGTTTATTTGTCTACAATCCGTTTCCAGTACATAGTTAACGATACCGGATTTACATCTGAACATGCGCAACGACTTCGTCACGGACACGTCGTACACGGCATTGAGAATGCTGCTCAAAGGAAGTTCCATCGTATTCGAGGAGCGCACGTCCACTCGGTTCAAGCTCTGAGATAACTATGAGGCACATGCAACGCGACGGTCCGACGCGAGGAGCAAGTCACACCATAATCTAATGAATCGTTGTAACTCATATTGGGCAGGTGATTTTTCCGATACAAGAATTAATTTCGGTTTTAATGTTTTATCACTTCCACTTCCCAGAATACGCACCAGGCATTTTCCTTCAGGGTAATTTTCACGAACAAAACACATTTTATAACGGTGTTATTGTTTTACCAATCACCATTTCCACAAACTAAACGTCTTCACACTCCGGCGCACTATTTGAGAGGAACATATGCCCATATTTTTCCTTTTTGTTTGACAAGCGATACTCGTCTCTAAGTCTTAAAAACTCACGCAGGGCATTAGCCACAACCTCACTACAAACCTCGTCATGATATACATTAATATAGTGACAAAAATACTTAAGATTCTCCATGACGACGAGATTTACATTTTCAGTCGCAGGGTACGAGTACTCGGTATGGTGTAACGACATAATATCGCTTGTCACACCACCCATCAATAAGACTAACTATCCATATCCGTTGTTTCTCTTCTGCATGCGTTGTTTCTTTTCCTTCACGGTATATGTGAGCCTTTATAAAGCTTAGGTCTATAACATACTTCAATACATCGTCTGTGCTACGAAAGCCTACACTGCTCTCACCAGAATAGCCATAGAGTATTTGTACATCTTGCTCCGCACAATTCAATGTAGCCTTAAAAGCACCAAAGGAGGAGGGAATAGGAAGTTTTTCAGTATCCACCACATCTTGAAACTTTGCAGAATACCATTTCATAAACGTTGAACAAGCAATATTAAAGGTAGCCATTACTATTTTCTGACTATGCGGGAGATTACACGTCTGATGCCCAGGACTTACTGCAATCAACTGAGCAGGCAGGGAAGCCCAGGTAGTAGCATGACTCACGTTGCTGGTCTTACAGTGGGCGGGGCTTAGAACTTTCACCTGTACACATGCTGGGCATAGCTTAGAACTTTCTCCTGTGCGTGCACACACACACACACAAAAAAGGAGAAAGTGAAACGCTAATTGAAACATGACTTATTTAATATACGAAATATTCAAGATGTGTATATATATATTTACAAGTACGTGTAATAAATAAGTTAGCAATAGACACATCAAACATTATATTCAAGGTATATATATATATATATATATATATATATATATATATATATATATATATATATATATATATAATATTTACAAATACGCGTGATAAATAAGTTAACAATTGAAATTATGTTAACAAGAAATAACAGAAAACAAGAAAAAACAAATGCATAGATTTGGCGATCACAAACAACAGTAACTTAATAATTTAAAGAGTGCATTCTATTAAATACTTTTAGCCTATGTTCACGATTTAATACAGGTTTTAAAATAGATTCAGTTCCCTCAATTCGTCTCTGAAATCTTAATCTGTCCCAAGCGCACTCTTCCCATTGTCCCCTTCTACAGCAATCAGCAACGGGGTAAGTTAGAACGTTGTCACAGAATTTTACTTTTGGGGGCTTTGGTGCAACCCAAACGTTTCCAATTTCATCATTCCATCTTTGGTTCACGATTTTTAACTCTTCTGCAATTTTGTCAACGCTGCATCTATCATCACTTCCAAATTCACTTTCATCAGTGCAAACAATGTTATGATTAGTCTCAGGATTTTTGAAGCAACTTTTTCTTTGTGCTGACAATGAACTGGATTTAAATGATGATGGTACACGGATCTGTTCCGATACTTCTGAATTTTATATATTTAATGGTTATATACGAGAATATGCGACTATCAAATAAAACCGTAAATGATGCAGTTGACGTTGAATCCATTTATTTGCTAAAGGCCATACTATCATATATATCATCCGTAATGTCGATGATGGGATGCTGTACCTCATCGTCATTCACGGTTCTGTGGGAGAAGAAAACAAAATATAAGGAACAGCACTCAAAATTTGTAATATTTTGTAAATGATCCACTTAGGAGTGTGACGTGTTAGAAATGGACTCTGTAGAAAAATTCAGATTCACGAGCCCATCCACATGTATTATATCTGGACCTACAGGATGTGGTAAAACTGTGTTTATGCTTAAAATCATTAAAGAAAAGGGAGAGATGTTCTCAAAATTTGTGCATAAAGTTATATGGTGCTATTCGACGTATCAATCAGTGTTCAACGAGTACCAAGATGATATTTTGTTCCACAAAGGTGTATATGACGTTAATTCGTTAAAGGGAAATGAACATACAGTCATTGTAATTGACGATCTCATGTTGGAGATGGATAAAACGTTTGCCGAGACATTTACAGTATTCTCCCACCATCTTAACATAAGCGTGTTCTTCATCAATCAGAATCTATTTTTCAAAAATAGATACATGCGCGATGTGTCGTTAAATACACAATATCTAGTCTTATTCGCGCAACGTAGAGATGTATCACAAATTGGGGTATTAGCCAATCAAATGTTCCCGAATCAGCGTAAGGAGTTTTTGGAAGTTTATAAAGAAGCTACAAGCACGCGTTACGGATATTTGCTTTGCGACCTTCATCCGCGAAACACGTTTAGGGTGCTTCTAAGAACGAATATATTTCCAAACGAGCCTGAAACGGTGTATATTCCAGAATGACAAAGAGACTAAAGAAATACCGTGAATTAATAAAAATCTATCATCGACTGCCCCGGGCAATGCAGCAGATGTTTATTAAAAATATCGACTCCGACTTTTTAAAATGCATCTGTGAAATCTGTCTTAACGTTATAAATTGCAATGTATCAATGAAACCACCTCAGAAGGCTCGCCTACGCCGTTACAAGAACATAATACGTGCACTCGCTCGTAAAAGTCAAACTGTAGCGAAGAAAAAACGAATTATTGTACAAACAGGAGGGTCATTTCTCCCCATCTTATTTTCAGTTTTGGGTCCTTTACTGACTAGATTAATATAATGAAGAAAGTGGTAGTGATTCCACACGAGGTGTACGCTTCACTGCAAAGGAATCCAGACACGGATCTAGATCCCCGTAAAAGCAGACTTAAAAGAATGGAAAGCGAATTGCTAGCCCTATTAAACAGTGAAAAAACACTGATGAGAAAAGAATCTTATACCAAGAAGCTCTGCAGAAATTTCTTCACGAGTACGAAAATTATAAGAACCCGACAGAGATTCCTGTGGTTATTAGGCACAGCACGGGGACGATGGACATGGTGACATAGGACCTGTACCCGACGATACAGCTGACCAACCAAAGATTAAGGGATCAGCCACACAACATATCGAGCATGTATTAAAAAGCACCCTCCCACATACATTGAGGAATAAAGGTTTAAGTCTTTATAATCTATTGAATGAGGACCCAGCCATACAATGGACCGATACAGGCGAGATCATTGTGGAAGGATCAAAGGTACAGGGGTCGAATATCGTAGACATTGTCCATGATCTGGTGAGAAAGTGGGATAGGCCCTCACCATCAGGATGGAAGCATATTAAAGCAAGACTACAACAAATAAATGTCCCAAAACGTTGATAGGAAATCTGAACAGGTTAAAAGACTTGGAACATGCAACGCATGTGGCACAATTGAAGACGCCGTCACCCCCGGCGGTAACACCTTTGAAGAGGAGAAAGAAGAGGATAAACAACGGTCAACCCTACCCACGTGCCTCTAAAATACGCAAATGGCTAACGTATTAAGTAAACGCTATTATGACATTTCTAACCCAGCCTCCTACGGCGGCGTAGATAGACTGTACAGAAGTGTTTACGGAGTAAGAAAAAAAGATGTTGAGATATTTTTGCGGGAGCAGGACGCTCATACGCTTCATAAGCCGGTGAGAAAAAGGTTTAAAACAGCCAAGACAACGGCTGCCTCGATTGATTCTATTTGGCAAGCAGATTTAACAGACATGCAAAGATATTCTGTGTATAACGATGGTTACCGTTACATTTTATTCATAATTAATAGATGTATTCTCTAGATATCTGTGGCTAGTTCCTCTGAAAAATAAATCACCTGAAACAGTTGCTAAAGCTACCAAAACGCTAATATTAAAAGAAAACAGGTTTCCTGGCTATTTTTGTACGGATATGGGTAAGGAGTTCATAGGCCGTGCTTTTCAGAACATGTTGACAGTTTAATATCAGCTATTACACTACCAATTCTATACATAAGGCTTCTTTAGCTGAGAGTTCAACGTACCATGAAAGAACGCATGCACCGATATTTTACACATAAAAACAGATTTCTAGACATTCTGGAATCATTGGCTTCATCCTACAACCGCTCATGCCATCGCACGATTGGGACAACACCTAACGAAGTTTTAGAGAGGTACGCGTCCGAGAAGAGATGGATCACCAACACCACCACACACTGTGCGTTTCAAAATCAATGATTATGTAAGGCTGTCGCTTCGGGAAATAAATTCCAAAGGGTTTTGGGCAAGGATGGACACGTGAGATTTTTAAAGTTAGGGTTATGAGACCTAAAGGTGAGATAATGATGTATTACGTTGAAGATTTGAATGGGGAAGAAATCTCAGGAGGCTTTTACCGCGAGGAGTTGCAGAAAGTGGCATTTAATTTAGGAAAAAATGTGTTTAAAATTGAGAAAATTTTAGGAAGCAAAGGTTCAGGAAAGAGAAAAATGTACCTGGTGAAATGGCTAGGGTACCCAGAAAGCTTCAACACCTATATAAAAGCTGATGCAATAATGAAGCTTAAATAGTATGCAACATGGCTCCTAACCATTTCTACGTCACACTCCCGTCCTCCTCGTCCCTGTCTGTACACCCTAACAACACACTAGCCAACTTTGTAACAGAGCTCCATGGACCCATTGAATTGGGTCGTGATTCGTATGAGGTGGGGTATGTGAACTCCAGTTAACCACCAAATTTTTAACTCTTGAAAAGCACAGGTCATATTTCTGATCCTTAGAAGCACCGATGAATGCGAAAAATTAGGCATAATCTTAGACAATACTGTACGCTCAACCCTGTGCGGTGAGGGACGGTTCTATAGCATAAATGTTTCGTTAGGAATCGGGCATTATGATACAGCCATGGATATTGTGGAGGGTTTAAACAAGAGTCTTGAAAATTCGTACCTGACAAACGATTTACTTTTTGAAATCGTAAACATAGACACGCCCGCATGCACATTGAGGTTAAAATCAACGCTTAGTAAAAATATTAGAGATAAAGAGCTGTTCACAATTGCGGCTGAGGGCCGATATAGCGCAGCCTTCCAAAGAGAGACATTTCACGAGGCACAACGTGACTTGTCCAGCTTAATGTTTCAATTGAAGATGGAGAAATTTGCTGAAAGCTCTCAGTCCCCAGACATGTGCTATATTTACAGTAATATAGTGGAGCACCAGTTTGTTGGGGATACCCAGGCACGCTGCGCATTGCCCACATCCCCAACCATAGAGGAAGGAGTTTGAGTATTACATATGACAGACCCCATTATGTGAATGTCGCAACTAATTTAATAACCAATATCTCAATATATATAAGAACGATTGAGGGTGAAAACTTCCCATTCGGTAACGGGAGCTTAACAGTGAAGCTACACTTTCGACGCACTGAGTTATAATGGATAGAAAGCCTTTCACCGTCTATCGAGGGGTGAGATACCAGCGCGGTAGTGGACTTGGGTCCATTTTTTCATCCATACTACGTACGGCTGTTCCTTTGCTGAAGAGGGGCCAGATACCTCGGAAGGAAAGCGCTACAATCAGGTCTTAACACTGCAGAAGACATATTGGCTGGGGCTAAACCTAAAGAAGCTCTAAAAAAACATTTAAACGTACACGGGACGAAATCATCAAAGATGCAAAGAGAAAAATGCGTGGTGGCGGGAAGAAGAGGGCTGTCCGGAAGAAGGGATCACGTGGTATTAAACGTAAAAGGATATCAAAAAAGAAGTGCTGTAAGCGAATGAAACCTATGGTTGACCACTTTTTTGACTGATATAAGCTAAGGACATTGATCTCATGAATCATAGTTTGTTTACTACTTGTCGAGAGAGGAGGCACTATTTCTAACTCGTCATGGCACGCTTCATCCACCCATGTAGTTCACAATGCTGTAAATCGGAGCTATCCCTTTTTGAGATGCCTCCAACTCAAGTTTCTATTGAGCACAGTGACTTTATTACAATTAACCCTTTAAACACAATTAGTTCCCCGAGTGCTCCTATAGAATTCGTGATACCCAGCTCAGGCCCTTACTTTTTTGATCCAAGCTGTGTGCACATGTACGCTAAGCTACGTATAGCCCATTCTGATGGAACGGACTGCGATGACAAATATGCTGTATACCCTGAAACAAACTTTCTGCACTCCATATTCAACCAGTGTGACGTATATTTAAATCAGGCCAACATATCGTCAGGCACGGGATACTATCATCTACGAGCCTATCTGGAAAATGTCCTCAACTTTTCCAAAGAAGCGAAGGCTACCTTTTTAAGTGCCGAGGGATATTATCAAACTAAAGACGAAAGTAGTATAAAGGACAAATTTAAAAATTCTAAAAAGAAGATATACGAGTGTTTTGGACGTCTGCACACAGATTTCACTTTCCAGGAGAAGTTGCTTGTCAACGGGGTGGATATGAAAATAAAGCTCACCCGCACGAGTCCTGAGATCTGCTTAAATCTGGATGCTGATCAAGAAGAGGAGCAAAGCCCGTTGTGGTTCACATTATGGAGACATACCTCCGCGTACGGCGAGTGAAATTAAGTTCACCAAAACAACTAGAAATTGAGAAAAATTTACTAAACGCTACAGTGAAATACCCTATTAACAGAGTACAAATCAAACTATATACGGTGCCTGCAGGGTTGGCGTCGAAGCAGATAGAAAACATCGCCCTGGGAAATCTTCCTAAAAGGATATTAATCGGAATGCAGGACCATGCTTCGGTGAATGGAAAATATAAAAAGAGTGCCTTTAAATTCGAGAATTTCGGACTTAAAAATATAACTCTATACGTTAATGGCATTGCTTTGGGTGGAACATTGGATACGGACTATTCATCAGACGCTGTGTTACCTCTTTGCGCGAGAGCCTATAGTAATCTGACCCATATTGCAGGTGATTGTGATGAGCTCGGTAATGGGGTAACGCAGAAAGAATTCATTGATCAATTTAACCTTTATCCGTTTGACATTACGCCTGACTTATCTGCTAGCGTAAATACACATTTGAGCCCACAACAGAGCGGAAACATCTCAGTGAGGTTGAAATTCACCAAGCCTATAGACGCACCTATTAGTGTGCTAGTATACCTCGAGTCACAAGCTCTAATAGAAGTATAGAGTTAGGAGCGTTATCACTGACTTAAAATGGATGCGAATACACTTCAGAGAGTAATGAAGAGTGAACGAGTCACACGTTCCAAATTTATCGGCGTGTTTGCAAAGAATAAAACATTCAGTTTGCCAATTACGCGAGAATGCGGTAGTCTTATTGTTAACACAGATGTCATCGGTAATGAAGGGATTCATTGGTTTGCAATCTATTTTAAAAATAGGGACCGCCTGTACTATTTTGATTCACTAGGTACTCGACCCTGGAGTGACCCTGTTATTGTAAAATTTCTCGATCAGTTGCACATTCCCGAAGTTGTATGGAACCCATTCCGATTACAAGGATATTTTAGTAATACGTGCGAAATGTATTGCATTTCATTTCTCATGCATATGTCACGTGGTAAAGATTTTATAAATTTTTAAAAATTATTCGACCCGTGTCACACTCAATGAAACGATGAAATGGTATGGAGACAGATAAAAAGCCGTTTTCCAATTGTGCGTACTCGTTGTATAGTATGTCTTCTACGTGTATATATATATATATTAGGGTGACAATAAAAATCGAAAGTTGGAGTTTTTTATTGGCCATTTGTTCAATGCTGCTACTACATGAGAAAACAATGTACTGTAAATCTTAGGTCATTCAGATAATATTTAAGGGTGTCTCACGTGAGGTAAATAATTCTCCTTATAACACAAATTAATTGTTCATTACCTAGTAAAAATAAATTAATATTTTTTTTAATTAATGTAAATAAACGTTAGTTTTTAGTTCATAAAGTTTAAGTGCAGGCGTACTCCAATCGTAATAAGTAATTAAAAAAATATTAATGAATAAGGAGAATTATTTACCTCACTTGAGACACCCTTAAATATTATCTGAATGACCTAATATTTACAGTACATTGTTTTCTCATGTAGTAGCAGCATTGAACAAATGGCCAATAAAAAACTCCAACTTTCGATTTTTATTGTCACCCATATATATATATATATATTTGTAACGTTGGCTTGTATATTTTGTAGTTTAAGATGGTTATTGTACAGATTTCTTTCATTTAATAAATTGATGAAAATACATTGTGTCTTCTTCCCCCACCAAAAAGAACGAAAAACACATTATTTCGATGTGACATTCATTGGGTTGACTGTTCGGTATATCCTCCGTATTCAGGTCAATGACACGAGGTTCTTCAAAAGATTGTATAACACGTGACAAATCCTCATCGGACCTTAAAGGAGAAAGAAAATGTTCATACTGAATCTTTTTAATAAAAACATATACAGTATACATATTGTAAGACAGACCCCATTATGTGAAGATATCTTTGACCCGCTCAGAGAAGTTCATTTAAGAGGTAATTTCGAATAACATTTATAAAAAAACATGCAAAAGATGGCTATAAAAATTGTGATTTTAGCATAATGGCGAGTATCTAAATGAAGTATTTGACAAGATACTACATCCCTCCATATATATATATATATATATATATATATATATATATATATGAAATAATCTTTCTGACAGTTTGTGAATAATTGACTCCAAAAAAATAAAATTATAGACACTTACATTTCTACGACAGTCCCTTGCGTCGGATCGTAAGGAGCGTCATTGCAAATATCATCAACGGTTTGCGTTGGAAATAATCCATCACGGTCAATCGCGTTAAAAAGATTAATTGCAGTCAATGCTGCAGTGTCACCATCTTGATACAAATCCTGAAAAGTGTAAAGTTCGTGATCCATGGCAGAGGGAATGTTTATTCACTGGCGAAAATAGCTACTGTAACCCCCAACTGAAAAATATTTCCTTTTATATGCACAATCACCAAGCTCCGCCCCCAAATGACCAAGAGCGGATGTTTGTAATGATTGGTTGTCAGTGTAACTGGGTGGGGCTATGATAAGTTTGTGTACCAATCGTAACACCGATATAACGGCTCGATGCTTTGGACGACTAATGGCGGAGTGAAAAGCTTAACCACTGTTAGAATGAATAATTCGGCGAGGAGTTAGTTATTATTACTACATAGAAAAATCTACATTGTCTTTATGCATATCACATTTTGCAGCCACACTATTCCCGGATCAATAATCACTAATGTAATTGAGAGGATTTTATAATAAAGAAATTATGAATATATCCATTCCTTTATTTATATTTAAAAAAAAAAAAGAATAAACAAAACTGTGTGTGTATACATATATATATATCTGTACACGAGATAGGTGTACGCCTGGTGTGAATGAATTCTGTATTTTAAATGAGTCTAGAGTTTCATTGGTACGTTTTATTTCCCACTAACTGTGTACACGAGATAAGTGTACGCATGGTGTGAATGAACTCTGAAGCTGTTATTTTTTCATTACATACAAGGACAAGAACTACCACAATAAGTAATGCATCCAGTGCAATTTCTTCCCGCCCGTGCTGCAGTTCAGTTCGGTTTCCACGTCAAACTGTAGGTCTAAGACGGTGTGAAAAGCTTGACCATTGCAATTAGGCGAAAAGGAGTTAGCTATCATTATTACTACTGTAATTTGTACCACCCTATATATATATATATATATATATATATATATATATATGAGGGTGTGTGTGTGTGTGTTAATTTTGAAAAATGTATATCCTTCCATTTTTTGTCATTTCAATAACTAAGATGATATACAAATTACGTGTAAATAAAATTAACGAAGTTGATAAAATATAAAACTTTTTTATTTACAAGGAACAGTCGCTTGGAGAGCGAAGTCTCTTTCAGAGAGAAAGTTTTTGACCCAAATTCCTTCTCGCCAGTTTGTGGTTTTAAAAAAGCCTCGGGCTGGACCTTTCGCTGGATCTTCTCACTTACCTGGCTCGTTCACTCTTAAATAGACAGAGTTAATATTGGGATTCGATTTAATAACAGAAAGAAAGTAAAGAGAACGGCGTTTAAGTAATTAGTTTCTTATATTGTTAATATTGGTTTTAATAAGTGAGTCTCTTAAAAGGAGAAAATTCATTTGCTTGAAATTTAAAAAATCCGAAATTGATTCTTTCTATATATATATATATATATATATATATATATATATGACAAAAGAAAATAGACTGTACATTCTAATGTTTTAGCGAAGGAAAATTTAATATTAGTCTTAGAGAATATGATAACGGAATGAATTCTTTTTTATTTTTCTGATTTTGTGCAGTAGAAAGGATAGCCAAAAGAAAAAATAGACACAATTGATGTGAAATACATCACTAAAGAAACTCTTTCATTTGAGAATAAAAAATTATCCCCAATTTATCCCTTTGGTGTGAAAATTAAAAATACCGAAATTGATTCTATATATATATATATATATATATATATATATATAGAGGAATGACAAAAGAAAATACAGTTAGTGTGTTTATTTCTTAAAAGAAAGTCCGTTTATATATATTTATATATATATATATATATATTCTATATATATAAAGAGGAAGTTTGTCTGTTTGTCTGTTTGTTTCTCTATTGAAATGAATATGGCTGCACCAAATAGTGTTTAAGGTAGTGAATGAGATATAACTTTTCACGGGGAATCTAATGGTGTGCACAGTAGGGAGGTACAGTAGGTAGGTAGGTAGGTAGGTACAGTAGGTAGGTAGGTACAGTAGGTAGGTAGACTAGACAGTTTTATTTAGTAAATGGGTAGGTACAGTAGGTAGGTAGGTACAGTAGGTAGGTAGGTACAGTAGGTAGGTAGGTAGGTACAGTAGGTTGGTAGACTAGACAGTTTTATTTAGTAAATGATACATTAAAATCTTGTTTAGTTTTGAATGACGGCATAAAGTCACGGGATTTAAGTGGAATCTAATAGTGTGCATAAAAGTTTCAAAATTTTCGAGAACTTTTTAAAATATAAGGTTAAGGAATAAGTTTTTGCATTTTGACACAAAAAAAGCTTAAAATCATTATTTTCGAGAACTTTTTAAAATATAAGTTTAAGGAATAAGTTTTTGCATTTTGACATTTGAGTGTGACTTTTGCTATGGGTGACAATGGCCCAAAAAAGTTGGAACACCTCGCAATCTTTATGTTTTGACACCCAATGGAAAAACACGTAACATTGTTTACACTGAAGTGCTACAAAATGTCTGATGTTTTCAAGGAATAAAAACAATTACCAAAACTTTGTGTTTATGTGTTCATTTAGTTTTGTTCATCTTTTTACCTTATTTTGACACACCCTTACATTCCGGGCAACGCCGGGTATCTCTGCTAGTATATATATATATATATATATATATACATATAAAGGTAAGGAGAAAG
Source organism: Bathynomus jamesi (assembly GCA_023014485.1). NCBI lineage: Eukaryota > Metazoa > Arthropoda > Malacostraca > Isopoda > Cirolanidae > Bathynomus > Bathynomus jamesi. The sequence continues at coordinate 52,968 of JAJOZX010015366.1, read as the reverse complement.
TTGTTCAATTTTGTGTGTGTGTGTGTGTGTGTGTGTGTGTGTGTGTGTGTGTGTGTGTGTGTGAACTATTATTTTGACTATTGTACGTTCTGTATTATATTTTTTGTGCAGTAGAAGGCAAATTCTATTTATTTACAATAATTAATAAACATATTGAATTTTTTATTGTTAATTTCGGTGATTATTTCTCTTAATTGAGAAAGTACGTTTGCTTTGGTAACGAATTAAAATATATGGTGGTGTTTAGCAACTCACCCTAATAATGTATACCTGTACAATTAAAATAAAAAATGGTATCTGGCAACTCAACCCTCCTCTATATAAGGCCCGCTTGGCTTCGGAGCGGCCAGTTTGATGATGACAGCTGCTGAATAAAGATCTCTCTCCTTCCTTCTTAGGTTAGGCTTCCCTTTGTGGGAGTAAGGACATCCCACCTTCTTCCCCGAAAGCCCTCCTCCGTCTATCCTTTCTCTTTCTCTCTTAGGTTAAGGCAGCCCCTTTGGGGGGAGGTCATCCTCCCTTCTCCCCCGAAGATCCCTCCCCTCTCCCCCTTTCAGGGCATACCCCCTCCCCCTTCATTGATCATTCTCTCTTGCAACATTGCACCATTCTTGCACTCTCCCATTTTGCGCCCACCCTACTTGGCTATGACGTAAACAGAATTATTCTAAAGAAAAGTTGCTATATACAGTAAACAACCCGTTATCAGACCCTAATGGAACCTGGAGATGATCGGATATCCAAAGAGAGTCGGCTACCTGGATGGACTATTTTTACGTGTGTTCCTGCTTATCCAACAGCTTCTTTCTTGCTCAATATTTAGTCCTGTTAGAATTACACACTACACTTATTACTGTATATTGTAAGTTATTTAATTTAGGATATAATTACAGTGTAAAGGACGCTAACCATCCGAGAAGAAACGATCCGAGTATGCGTAGACAGCGGATACAGCTTCCCTGGTAACCGACTCATGAACTACAAAGGTCAGATAACCGAAAATGAACCGATCTTGGCTTATAGGTTATAGCGGAAAAGTCGGTTATCTGGAGGTCGGATAACAGGTTGTTTACCATACTTTATTTTGTTTCACTTTTGTTATGCGTGAAACATTTTGAAGTTAATTCATTGACTGAAGAATTTTATCCCATTATTATGTAATAATTGGGAAATACGTCACGTCTCACTGTGTGGGGTTGCGAGTGGAACACTCACCGACGACTCTCTTTTTGACCCTTGACCCTATATACCAAAAAAGGGTCAATGTTCCTGTATTATTTTGAACGTCAAGGTTATTTAAAGTAACACTTAAATACTCCAAATTGAAGGTTTTACAACTTTCCTCTTTACAGCGGAGACTTTAAAGGTTAAAAGGTCATCTACGCTCATCATCTACTCCTCCAAGTTTAGTTCCCCAGATTTTGTTTCAGTAATTTAACACTGGTTACGTACATTGGCTCCGATTTACTTTCAATCAATCAACATTTCTGAGTACGGCCCGAGCAATTTGGCCATTATACAGCATCACTAAATTGTAATTCTAATAGGGTTTAATCGTGGTCATGCCGCAATACTGCTGCCCATTCGATCAGCGATTTTAAGTAATTTTGGTGGGAGTTAAACAACCACAAAGATTATAACAATTATTATTATTATTATTATTTTAGAAAGTCGATATCAGCCTGTCTTTATAAAGGATTTACATTTAATTTCCAATATTCTGAATAGTTTTTTATTTTCAGTACTGAGTTTCTTAATAATTCTAGATAAGAATTTGCAGTATGCTAAGAATACTGTCTTCATTTTTTCTTCTCCTGACGCGTTTCGTTCATATATTTGAACATCTTCAGAGCTTTAGACATAATTTTAAAGTAAAATGGGTTATATATATATTTTTTGATTGTAAATTTGATACAATTTCAAATTAATTTAAGAATATTCGAAAGTTCGTTTAATTTTATATTAATTTTCGGTTTTTTCATTTTAATGTAAAAGGCTTCGGCAATTTTCAGTTTTTGTACGTTATGTGATGCGTATAAAATTTGAAAGTTTTGCGAGATATTTTTTAAATTTAATATTTTATGATCTACTCTGTAATGTTCGTTAATTTTACTTGGACGATATTTATGTTGGTATGCTCTCTCTTTAATGTGGTTTGTGGTGTAACCAATGTAAGTCGACGTACAGTCAACTACAGGACATGTAAATTGGTACACCACATGATGTTGCTTATCAGGGTTTTTGGTACGTGTCGAAAAATGGCTTGATAACTTTTTGTTTTTATGGTATATGTTAACATTGATAGTTTTTTCTTTATCCATTGGTTTTATGTGCCTCTAATATATTGTTTAGACATTTTTCTTCATGTTTTAGTCTTGTTGGGTTTCTTGTTTCGAAGTAAAATTTTATACCTGTATTTTTATTTTTATCTCAAAATATCTCACAAAACTTTCAAATCTTAAACTCATCACATAACGTACAAAAACTAAAAATTGCCGAAGCCTTTTACATTAAAATGAAAAAACTGAAAATTAATATAAAATTTAATGAACTTTCGAATATTCTTAAATTAATTTGAAATTGTATCAAATTTACAATAAAAAAACATATATATATATATATATATAACCCATTTTACTTTAAAATTATGTATAAAGCTCTGAAGATGTTCAAAGTAAATGAACGAAACGCGTCAGCAGAAGAAAAAATGAAGACAGTATTCTTAGCACAGACTAGACAACTCCATAGACGACACCTGCCACCTGTGCCAGGACACACCACAAACAATTGAACACATTAGAACAGACTGTACCGCTCTAGCACAACAACGAACACAACACATCATCACTAGTGCGCTGAACCTCTGGTCCACTCCAGAGGGCGATCGGTTACCTGCGTGCCGCCGGCTTGCTCGATCAGGGTGGGCTGATCGGCTAAACAACAACAACAACAACTGCAAATTCTTATCTAGAATTATTATTAAGAAATTCAGTACTGAAAATAAAAAACTATTCAGAATATTGGAAATTAAATGTAAATCCTTTATTTTTTATTATTAAAATGTCTGAATTTGATGTAAAACTGAATAAGCAGTTACAAAGTTTATACAATCAGAATTAAACCCATTTTGCCTTGTTATAAAGAGGATTTAGTTTATAATAATAATAATAATAATCATCTTCCGCAGCTTATTATCCCATCTTTACATGGGGTTGCTGTTTTTGGTTCGTCTTCTCCACTCTCCTCTGTCGTATACCACGTCCTCCTCCAAGTCCTTCTCCCTGATGTCCGCCACCACACAGTCCCTCCATCTCGTCTTCGGTCTTCCTCTTCTTCTCCGTCCCGGCAACTCCATCTCCACCACTCTGCGCCCCACATACTACTCCTCTCTTCTCCTGACGTGTCCATACCACCTCAGCCTGGCCTCCTGCACCTTCTTAGATGCTTCCGCCACCTTCACTGTTCCTCTTATATGCTCATTTCTGACCCTATCCCTCCTCGTCACTCCACACATCCATCTCAACATCTTCATTTCAGCCACATCGATTTTCCTTTCATTGCTCTTCTTCATTGGCACAGTCTCCATTCCGTACAACATTGCCGGCCTCACCACTGTTTTGAATACCTTTCCCTTCAGTTTCACTGGGACCCTCTTATCACAGAGCACCCCTGATACGTCTCTCCAGTTCTTCCACCCCGACTGTATTCTGCAATTTCTCTCTCTCTCTCTCTCTGCCCCCCTCTGCATCCACTGTTGACCCCAAGTATTTAAAATACTCCACCGTCTTAACACGCTATCTACTCAATGTCACTTCCCCTCCTCGGTCCTGCTGCACATCACATCTCATATATTCGGTCTTCTTTCGGCTAATTCTCATCCCCCTACTTTCCAACGCCTCTCTCCAATTTTCCAACTGCTGCTCCACCTCCTCTTTCGTCTCCCCACTCAACACAACATCGTCTGCATACATCATGCACCACGGCGCCTCCCCTCTAATCCTGTCCGTCAACACATCGAATACCACACTGAAAAAATACCACTAATAATAATAATAATAATAATAATAGTAAGCATCAAACACATTTTAATTAGTAGCCATAATTTGGTGTACTCGTGCAAGCGATGAGGAGGGAAATGTTTACAGTAATTTTATAATTAAGTGGGTAGTTAATAAGTTTCATTTGTTTTATAACATTTTAAAAATAAATAATATTTTTTAGACCATTTTTCTTATATGAAATGCCGAGAGTACACACACACACACAAAATAAGAGCTTCTCAGATCAAGTAAAGGTCCTTTCAAACAGTGGTGCCAAATCTGGAAGCTCAATTGTCAAACAAATCATGTGAAGCGCAATGCGAGTTTCAAGGAAAAGTACAGACTTATATTATGTTCACGCTGGATTGAGATAGAGACGGATCCTACTCTTAGGTCGGCCGCACGCAGAATCGTCTTGTCCCTATTTGTGGAATAATCATTATTATTATTATAATAGCGAAGTAAAAACTTTACTCTCGGAGCGTAATGATGTTAAATTTTATACAAGAACAACCCTCGCGAAGGGAAGAACATAATCCATCCGAGTATCTTTTGACTTTATTATCGCTCATCTTCAGTAACTCATACATTTTTAGCAGCATTAGCATAGATCAATATCAATAGAGATCAGAGAATTTATGCGCTTACAGTAAGCAGTATTTGATATAAAGAGGAAGCAAAAAGATAGAAAAAAGTTTGACTGAAAAAGTAAAACTAAAAATTCAAATTTTTTTTTTTTTACTTTTGGAAACGTGTCAAAATCATCGTTGGCGTAGAAAAATATTACTTTTAATCCATGATTCAACCCAACACTAAACACTACAGAGAGAGAGAGACTAGCAAAAAAAAAATTTTTATATTTTTTTTACAATGCAAATCTACTACTCGTTTCGTTCGTCTCCTATACCTTTGGATTCTGTGATAAGACTCTCTGTAATATTTATGGACTGTGCTAATAAAACGTTTAACAGCCAATCCCGTGAGAGTGGGCGGGGCATCGCGTTCCTTGATGTTGAGCAATAATTCTGAAAAGAAATGAATCGACAACTTTTATCCATAGTATATGAATATTTTTTAGAATAATGTAATATGAACGGAGCGCCAGAATATAAGATAACCTCTTTATATATGAGAATATATATATATAAAACCTCTTTATATACGAGAATATATATGTATATATATTAGCAATATAGATACATTCGCTATTATACGACTATATTCCGCTATTTTGTAAGATAAAAACGTAAACACGCGCATCCCGATATAAAAAAAACCCCTAAAATATAAACTCTTGACTCAAGAAAAACCAGCAAAATACTAAAGGCACTGTGAATTTCAGGGGAAAAAAAACAACCCGTATATATATTAGACAGACAGACATTTTTAAAGTACTGTCACCGTAAACAGCTTCAAATAAGCATGACTGCCAATAACACGAGTTTTAAAGGACCGTTGAAGATCACATTTGCGAGAATTTAATACTCCCATAAATTTAAAGTACACAGAAACATTAACTGTTTCGGAATTGGAAAGACTCACCCACATTCTCTTAAAGCGAAATCAAAACGAGGGAAAATCTAAGACAACCCGAATTTCGCATAAACACAGACCTATTGAGCTTTTACAAAAGTAATTAAAAGTACATAAGTGTCAAGTTAGGCCCAAGCGAATTTGATTTACGCGTTTATTAGTTCCCTAATTAATTCTCAAGTAAAGGAATACGCGTGTAGGATTTTTTTTTGCGGGGGGGGGGGGGGGGGGGTTGTTTTTGTTTGTTTGTTTTCAATCTCTGTTATATATATATATACTATATATGTACACTTAACCTTCGTTTTGCTTCCGCCCGAATTGTTCATTCTGACGAAGGTCCAGCTTGTTGTTCCACTTTAGACCTACAGCTTAACGTAGAACCCGAACCACGACCCAACACGGGCGGTCAGAAATTACAAAGTCCTTGCCCGGACTCGATCTCTCGACCTCCCGATGAACAGCCCAGCGTTTTAACCACTAGGTTCCCCAGGGTGTATATACATATATATGTTTAGGGTGGTTCTTATTTTTCGAAATTGCGAATTTCACCGTCTCACCCCCTCAATATATTATACAGTATTCCATTGGACAAAAAACCAAAATGTGCAAAATCTCAAAAGTAAATATAAATATTGTTATTGGTCCCGCACAAGGACTCAAGTTTAGTTAATTATTGAAACATAAATGTACGAATTTTTTATTAGCGTTCCACTATAAGGGCAAATAACAGCAGTTAAAGAAGAGCATTAACTAAAATAGACATTGACTATTGATTAATTAGAAACTGAATTGAACTAAACATATATTTCATTTTAGGACTAAAAGCGTAGTAGATTTTTTGTCACCAGGAAGTAGCTCCGATTAATTATGAGAGAACTTGAAGCGAGAATTGTTTTTGTTGGTTCATCGCAAGTTATGTGATTATCATCATCTTGAATCTTACGAGTCTTTGAGTCTATGAGGCACCGTTAAATATTAATCGATTTTAATAAAACTTCTCTTGGACAAATTTTATATTAATAGTTACAAAATGCGGGGGTGAGACCCCCAAATTTTAGTATATTTAATTTTCCCTATACATATAAGAATCACCCTAAATGATGCAAACCCACATTTCACGTGTTTAAGTGTGAAATTCTCTCTCTCTCTCTCATATATATATATATATATATATATATATATATATATATATATATATATGATTGGGTTTGTTTAACCGCCTTCGCAACAACTAAGGTCATATGACGGAGGGGACCTACGGCTTTACGTGGGATCCGAACCACGGGTCACTACATAGTCTGGAGTCTGGACGAGGCGGACGGTCTCCCATCCAACTACTATCCGACCCATTGTCGCTTAACTTCCTGATCAACGGGAAGCGGTGTTAGGACATATATATATATATATATATATATATATATATATATATATATATATATATAAATAAATGAAAACAAAGCATCAAGGTAGCATTATTTCATCTGAAAATATTTACTTAAGGGTCTTAAATAAACATTTTCAGATGAAATAATGCAAAGCTCTCTGGATTATCTTGTTTTTACTTAAAATTAAACGAATTCATTTGGGACGACCCTATTAACAGCTTTATATATATATATATATATACATATACACACACACACACACATATATATATATATACATATATATATATATATACACACATAAGGTAATGCAAAAGTAGGTATCCAGTTAGTTATTACTACTACTGTATGCCTGTATTTGCACCACTCAAACGACGCCATACTGACGTCATACTGCGTTTATTCTGAGGTCAATAGAGACCCTATTAATGTTAATCTGACGTTATTTTTAAAATAAACATGACAACGGTATGACGGCACAAAGGCATCAATATGACTTGAAATGACCGATGCATTTTAGACAGTAATACAACGCCATACTGCCGTCATTTGAGTCTGTACTTCGGAGGCCTTTTCCTGAGCAGTGTACCTCACTTCCATATTAGCAATTGAGTGTTATTGTACCTGCAACAAAAAAAAGGTCCCAAAACAAAATATAAATTTGAACAGGTTTTAGTTATAATGTTTCAGACCAACAAAGACCCTAGTATCCACTCATGGCTGGTCTACCTAACTGTGTTCGTAATTGTGTATTGTGCATGTCCTCCGTGGTGGCGGAGGGGACCTACAATGTTACATGGGTTCCGAACCACAAGAACATAAGAAATTTTTACAGTGGGCACACTAGGGACCACTTCGGCCCATCGAGGTGGCTCCACTATGTAAAAACTGCCTGTACATTGGCAACGACCAATTTTTACAAAACTAAATAATTATGAATTTAAAACTAATTAATTTTCAATTTAAAACTAAAGATAGAATCTCTGGATCCAGAGGATCAAGTCATAATAGACTACTATCCACAAATATGTTACACTCCATATCCATTTATAACCGACATGCAAATATATCAGATCCAAGGAATCCAGTCAATTTCATTACGGTATCCATCAATACCAGTACCTTGCCAACCATATCAATTGCGGACCAAGTCACAATGTACAACCATATACATTACAATATATATACTTAGGAAGAAAAGTGTAGGTGTGGCTGTAAAGACTGTACAGTAATGTAGAAATGTGTGTGCACCCATTTTGGGTCTCCCATTTAAAGGTGTTTGTGGGGCAAGTGAAGATCATGAGTTTTTCAATACCTCACAGTACTATGGGGGGCACCGCTCGGCAGAGGAATCTCTTTAAATGGGGTGTGTAAGGACAGAGAGTATTCCCCTAACCCAAGATGCTGCCTCCCTGTATCCCACAACACTTGTGTTGAGCTGTGCGATCTATCACCACAAAGCCTTAATTTTACTACCTTAAACTATACCCAATCTATCAACATATGCGACTAATCGATTTTTAAACATGTTTATAGACGTGCTACTAATTACTTCTACCGGCAAACTATTCCAGCTATTTACTATTCTATGCGTAAAAAAGTTTTTCGCAACTGTTGTCTCGAACCTTCTACTTGTCAACTTACACCCGTTATTTCTAGTCCTATTATATTGAGATATTTCGAAAAAGCTATCTCTATCTACGTTATCGAACCCATTCATAATTTTGAAAACCTGGATTAGATCACCCCTTAGCCTCCTAGTCTCGAGTGTAGTCAATTTTAACTCCTTAAGCCTATCTTCGTACGACTTTGACCTAAGCGACGGAATCATCTTAGTTGCTCGTCTTTGAACTCTTTCGATTTTGTCTATATCCTTGCGCACATGCGGATTCCAAAATTGGACCGCGTACTCCAAATGGGTTCTACCTAATGATTTAGAAAGAGGAACTATAATATCGAGCGATTTGTACTCAAAATTCCGAGATATAAAACCTAACACTTTGTTCGCCTTATTGACCGCTGCTGCACTTTGTTTCGCTACTTTTAAATCACCAGTGACTAACTCCTAAATCTTTTTCCTGCTCTACGCTTGTTAAATCTTTCCCTGACATATTATACGCAAAATCACCGTTACGCGAACCTATATGTAAAATTTTGCACTTATCGACGTTAAATCTCATTTGCCATGTGACTGACCAATCAACGATTTTATTCAGATCCTCCTGGATTTTACCTCTATCTTCGTCATTAATCGCCCTACCAGCCAGCTTCGTGTCATCCGCAAACTTTGAAACTGTACTGACTAGGCCGACATCTAAATCGTTAACATATATAAGAAAAAGCAAGGGGCCCAATACAGAACCCTGAGGAACGCCACTCGCTACATTAGCCCAACACGACTTCGCTCCATCAACGACCACCCTCTGTTTCCTACGTCGCAACCACTCTTCTAGCCAATTTATTACTACACCCCTGATTCCATGAGCCTTAGTTTTCTCAATGAGTCTTTTGTGCGGTACGGTGTCAAACGCTTTTTGAAAATCTAAATACACTACATCAATCGCCCGATGACTATCGGAAACGTCAACCACGCTTTGAAAAAATTCTAAAAGATTAGTTAAGCAAGATTTGTTTCGCCTAAAACCGTGCTGCGTATTTCTAACTAAGTTGTGCAATTCTAAGTGTTCGACTATACGATCCCTAATTATTGATTCCAGTAGCTTACCTACAACAGACGTTAAACTGATTGGCCTATAATTTCCCACGCACCTTTATCGCCTTTCTTAAAGATAGGTGTTACGTTTGCTAACTTGAAATTATCTGGTACGCACCCCTCAGAAATAGACGCATTAAAAATCTTTGTTAGCGGCACAACAATGCTATCCTTTAATTCTTTTAGTTGTATGGGATATATGGAATCCGGACCCGGTGATTTACGCGTTTTCATTTTATCAATATAGCGCATTACCTCCCCTTTACTAACCACAATATTATCCAAAATATTACCATTATCAAAAGGTATTATGTCTATGACCGTAGGGATATTCGTTACATCTTCTATAGTAAGAACTGACGTAAAAAATTCGTTTAGCAAGGTAGCCATTTCCTTGTTTTCAGAAACTAGATCTCCGTTTACATTTTTCAACGGCCCCAAGACACTTTTTACTGGATTTCTATTGTTGACGTATTGAAAGAATCGCTTGGGGTTTTCTTTACCGTCACGAGCTATGGAGATTTCAAATTCGTGCTTGGACTTTTTTATTACACTTTTCGCTTCACGCCTTAGAGATATGTAGTTGTTTCGTAACCACAAATTATCTTTATCGCACTTATGTAGCCTATAAGACCTATCTCTACTCTTTATAATGTCTCCTACTCTAGAAGTAAACCACAAGGGCTTGTTGTTTACTTTCGGACGCTTAATTTTGTACGGTACACATTCCTCATTTATAGTCCTAAATACTGTTTCGAACGATTCCCACATTAGTTTTGCGTTGGGGTTCCCCATTACGTTTTCCCAATTGACGTGTGGCAATTTATTTCGAAATTTACAAAAGTCTGCGTGCTGGAAGTTATGAATTTTAGTCTAGTTGGTTTCGAGTGACTTACTGAGAGGACAAACTCTACCATATTGTGATCGCTATTGCTCAACGGTTCTATTACTTGAAGATCAGTAATTAGCCTATCATCCGTAGTTATTACTAAATCTAAAATACTGTCCAACCTCGTAGGTTCCCCAACCTTTTGAATAAGAAAGCTATCCTCGAGAAAATTAACTAAACGATTACCTTCCGCGTCTCCCTGCATTGTATCGTAATTCACGTTGGCGCAATTAAAGTCACCCATAACTAAAGCCTGCTCACTACCGATTATTCTCTTTAGTTCACGATATAACGCTTCGTCCGTATCAGCTGTTTGATTAGGGGGTCTATATATAGGGTGGGGCACGGGAATCAAGTGTTTTTTGAATAGCTAGTAATCGGCCATTAGGAATGGGAGGGGCGTGCGGTAGGTAGCATTCCATTCCTGGGTTCATAGCATTTAACTTTAACTAACACTCACCTTTATCTTTCAGGTGCCATCATGGAGCAGTGGACGTTAGAACACCGCATGTTCGCGTATGATCATTTTGTTAGGAGTGGCGAGTCAGTGACAGCAGTTCAGCGTGCGTTTCGCCGCAGATTCAACATTCATCGAAATGACTCTGTTCCGCTCGTGACACAATCTTACGTTGGGTTAACAATCTTCGAACAGGAGGCTCAATAATGAAAACAAAACCGAAGGGGCCGCAACGTACTGTGCGTACTCCAGAGAACGTTGAAAGGGTCAGACAAGCGATGTTGCAAAGCCCAGGCCGCTCTGCTCGGAGACATTCAGCTGCACTCGGAATCAGCAATCGTACTGTTAGACGGATTTTGCATGAAGAATTACATTTTCACCCATACAAGTTAGCGATGGTGCAGGAATTGAATGTAAACGATTGCCCCCAACGACTGAATTTTGCACAGGAAATGCTTGCACTTTATGAGCAGAATGAAAACATGATGGTGGTAATGAGTGATGAAGCCCATTTCCACCTTAATGGGGCCGTCAACAATCAAAACTGTCGGTATTGGGCTGCTGAAAATCCGCGACAACTCCATGAAAAACCGCTGCATAGCCCTAAGGTTACAGTTTGGTGCGCGGTGGGAAAGTTTGGCGTCATCGGTCCCTATTTCTTCGAACAAAATGGGGTTACCATTACCATAACATCTGGGCGTTACATTGAGATGGTGAACACCTTTTTCATCCCTGAGTTACGAAGGCGTATTGCTCGTCGACATTTGTGGTTTCAGCAAGATGGGGCCACGCCACACACCGCCAGAGCGTCAATGGCTGTTCTTCGCCCCCTGTTTCCCAACCATCTCATTTCGAGATTTGGTGACATTGCATGGCCCCCTCGGTCCCCTGACTTGTCCACATGTGACTTCTTTCTATGGGGGTACCTCAAGTCACGTGTCTACGAGGACAAGCCCCGTACATTAGATGCATTGAAGGAAGCGATCCGTCAACAAATCATCCAAATCAACAGAGACCTGCTGGGAAGAGTGGAGGCCAATTTTCGTAAACGCCTTCAACAATGCGTCGACGGCCAAGGACATCATATGCCAGATATAATTTTCGGTACATGATTATTATGACATGAAATGCTATGTTCTTACGAATGTTGTTCTACCAATATATTTTCTTTACAAAAATAAATATCATTTTCCTGATTATTCCAAAAACACTTGGTTCCCGTGCCCCACCCTGTATAACCGCAACAAGAAGTTTGAAATCGTTCAATTTAAGTTCTGCTATAATCGAATCTATCGGTTCTGGAATTGTGTGTTTTACTTCTATGACGTTCGCAATATTATCTTTGATATACAACATAATACCGCCTCCTCGCCTACCTATTCTGTTTTTAACAAAAAGTCTATAACCTTTAATTTGATACTCCCCTACAAAGTCACGTGTTTCAGTGCTAAGCCACGATTCATTTATCGCAATTACATCATAGTCTTTACAAGCAATTAAAGAAAAAAATTCGTTTATTTTATTTCGTAGGCTACGAGCATTTAAGGATAGAACCTTTAAATTGTTTGTAATTGCGACACCTTCGCGAGCGCAGGGGAAATTTGTGGAATTTACCTGGGACCGTTCGAGTTACGGCAGCCTGAAAAGAAGAGACAGTATTATGAAATAGTCTTCCTAAACGCGCAGCTCCAACGTCATTAAGATGAAGTCCAACTCCAAGGAATAAGTCCCTCCTGCCGTAGAAACTTCCAAAAATTCGCAAAATGCACTCCTTCCTGTTGGCAAAGAGACTTTAGATTATTTTTAATATAGGTCGCCTTGCTGTAGAAATCGTTACGTTGGATAATTCGAGGAAGTACGTATACCTGTTAAAACAATCTTATTAGTTTTTCCTTTAATCGCTCTAGTAAGTCCCTGTACCTAGCCAGCAGTTCTTCCGATCTAGAATTTAAAACGTTATTAGTACCGACATGAATAACATACGTTGTCCTCGGCGGTACCGTCTGTAAAATGGTCAACACTATTAGTTATATCCTCCACCCTTGCACCAGGGTAGCAGTAACGGCGCCTACGACGAGGGTTTCTCCCACAGAATTCCTCGAGCTGCCCTCGAACAATTGAATCGCCGAGTCGTATTTCCGGTTCATCAGCATCATCGAAACCTAAAACAGAAAACTTATTGTTTGTTATTACTGGTAGACATGTCTTAGGTTTTCTCAATGGGGCTCCATTACGCACTCGAACGAAGGGTTGGGAACTAGGGGAAGAGAGAGGGCTATTAGTACTATTTATATTATTAGTAGAAACTGAGGCATGAGGGGTCGTAACTGGAATCTCAAGGGATTCTAATTTTGCCGTCAGGAGCATCACGCTTTCTTCAAGCCTCACCCTGGCCTCTCTCTCACGCTCTAACTCGTTCCTCAGGACTTCCATGCTTGAGCACCACCCGCAAACTAACTGTTCATTATTATTAGCCATTGTAAACTCGTGAGCGGCAAATTTCCCTTCATAGCGACTGCAAGTATTTGACGGGGGTGCCATGCTTTTAATTAGTTAAAAAACAAAAAAAAACAAAAAAAACGAGCGTTTGGAAATTAATAAATTACAACGTAGGTCTACCGCGTTCTTGAAACGCAGAAACAGTTTCTTGTAACACAAATTTATACTAAATGAATATATAATTAAGCTACCGACGAAAGATCTGTAAAAGAGAGTATTTATAATACTTATCTGTCCGCGATTCGACCGACTTTTTTCCTTTTTTCCCACGGTGTGTGACCACACACTACCTGACCTCTCGAAGGAAGGGAAAATGAACCTTATGACTCCTCGTTTTCTGATAGATTTGAAAAACAAGCAAGGCAAGCCACGTGCAGTAACCTTGGTTTGATCAAATAATATAGTACTGAATAACGTCAATAAATGAAATATATTCGTTAATGAATGATTAGTAGCACGAAGTAATTTAGTTAAGAAGGCACCGAGCACTATTTTCTTTTAAACACTTCAACGAAAACCACTTATTCATTTGATAACACTGGACACTCGATAAAACACGTCTGTTCACAAGGAAAGACTATCACTTAAATGTATTACTTTCGTAAATTTAATTTAAAACAAATTTTCCTACGAGACCGGACTTGTGGGACACCCTGTATATATATATATATATATATATATATATATATATATATATATATATACTTTTTTCCCTGCTTCGTGCAACTGTTTCTCGGTTCACTCCCTGAAAATACACCCTACTTATAACTATATAATTTTTAATGGTTATCTTATAAATATAAAATGCAATTTTCGGCGTATATATATATAACAGTATCAGTGTCATTTCAATTCACAAGACATCAGTTTTCTGTCAGAATAGATTCAATTATTGTGGCTCAAAATCATGAAGAGATTCTCTCCTTTGTTGGGAAGGCGTCATATCTGGGTTCATAGTTGCGACATAAGCCGTCAAATTTTAAGAATGGTTGGTTATACCAGTAAGGAAAGTACAGGGTGATCGTATCGCGCAACCCGGAAACGTACAATTATTCAATTATCTTTGGGTTGTGTGACTTTACGATCATCCTCCATATAGTCCGGTTGCACGGGGTGGGAACCCTGCATTGTTTGTTATAAAGCAAATCTTGACATATTTTGAAAGCTTATACCACCCCATTCAAGAATCCATCGGGTGTACACCTGACCCCCGCTTGGTTTTTTTCAATATGGCCGCCATTTTCCAAGATGGCCGGCGAAACTGAAAAATCCCATATCCTGGTCAATACTTGATGGATTTTGATGATCTTGGTGTCATTTCTAGGGTTTTTTAGGATGATGAGTCGATCTGGAGGGGTTGCAGCTACTTTGGGAGTCGTTTTGACCCACATTCGTCAATACTCAAGGTCATTGGAGGTCAAACGCCCCCCGAAATAAGGAATATCCCATATCCCGGGCAGTCGTGGAGATATTTTGGTGATCTTACTGTCGTTTTTATGGTTTTGGGCGAGACTGAGTAGTTCTATAGGCACATGATAACAGTAGGATATCGTTTTGCAACTCCATGGGTCAAGTCAAGATCATTTGAGGTTAAAGTTTGGCCTTGAAATATGATAATGCCACAGTTGACATCACTGTATTTGCTTTATTTCAGTGACAATTTCTACAATCTAGCTAACTGCTGAGCACTTAACATCTTTTCTGCAGATAAAACCAGATCATAATGCTTAAATGACATAACCCACATTATATGGATATGGATATTCGGATATAAACCACAATTTATGCTGAAGTGCAGGGCACATGCATTCTATGGAATGTTGCAAAGCTACAAGATATGACCTCGTAAGCAAAACAAAGCTCACACCTAGCTCGGGGATTGGCATTGACAACTTTGATGCAGTTATTCACATTAGGTAACCATTTATTGGGGGCAAATATCAAAAGACATGGTTGTGTCAGGATCGTCAGGATCATCAGTCTGCTCTTCGTTTGCGTTTTGGGTCAATGGATTGTTGCAATCCAAGCCGCTGCCACATGCACAGAACATTGTGCAAGGGATTCCGCGTCCCATGCAGCCGCAGCGACTCCCCCTGCATGCTGATTGTGATTCACACCCACATCTGATTAGCTTCAGAACTTCATCTGGTGCTAAGCACACTCCTTCACCAACTGTTTTTGGGATGAGAACTCTGTTTCGTCTCTCTCCCACCCATAATGCACAGGATCAAGTGGTGGTGGGTCATACTTTAGTGCATCGAGCCAGTTCGCCACAGTGTAGTGGGCTCTGAGCACATTTTGATGGAAAGCTTCAGTTGTTGGTGGTAGGGAACATAGTTTGGGTGCAGCAGTTCCCGACTTCCCTGTCTTCTGAGCCCATACTCGCTGACGACACTCGGTAAGAGATGAAGATTTCTTATCCCCATAGCATGCAACAATGAACGCTGTTGCCTCTTTCTCGATATGGTCAAACCATGCATCAAGGGACTCCAACTTGTCTAGCTTCCGACCCTTCTTGGCTGTGGCAATGGCAGTGGCTTTTCCGATGCCATGTATTGCTGCAACTGTGTCACAACCACTCAAAGCGTGTAGTTTGAGGATTTGTGGGATGATGTCTTTGTGCTGGGTTACAGTTGCTCGGATGTCCACTGATTTTCTGCCACGCACTGGAGACTCCATAATCATGAGACAGCCTAGTTTCTTAAATTCATAGAAATGAGTCAGCATGGCAAACACGTCAGTGTCATCACAAATGATGGAGATGCGGGCATCAGAATCTTTCTCAGCTTGTGCAATAGCGCGTTGTGTTATTATCACGTCAGCCTCATGAGATGATGAGAGCTCCAATGCTGCTCGACTCCTGCCTCGCACAATGGAAGTCGGTATGGTCTGCCATCCTGCAAGCACTAGCTCATGGTCTTGGGTTACAGTTGCGAAATACTCTCTGTCAGCAAGGACTTGCTCACAGAGCAGCCTGTTTGGTTGCTCCTTGTTCGCGGTGCACGTGAGAACAGCGTCTCTTGTAAGCAGTGGGGTGTTGAGGTCCAGCTTGTGAACTCTGCTGCTCTTGCTTCTCATTGCCCGAGTGCTTGGTTTCGGAGAGAAATCATAGTAGCGATCAAAAGCTAGTACTGCAGATGCATGAGAAAGATGTTTCGGTAGCCATACTTTGAAGGTTTGGATAAATGTAGCAACTGTGGCACTAGCAGGCCAGTCGACTGTCCACAAAACAACTGACACATCCATGATAACAACTGTTCGTCGACCCCATGTTCGAGAGGATGTTTCCACTCCCAAGTTCTGCTTCAATGCGGACTTAGCTGCAGTTCTCATTAAGCCATCTGGTTGGAACAGTGCAGGTGGGTATGCCGCAAGCTCTGTTGAGAATACATGGGTCAAGTCAAGTTCGCGTTCGCTCATCAGCAAACCGATGACGCGTGCATAAATCGCTT
Source organism: Bathynomus jamesi (assembly GCA_023014485.1). NCBI lineage: Eukaryota > Metazoa > Arthropoda > Malacostraca > Isopoda > Cirolanidae > Bathynomus > Bathynomus jamesi. Next base: position 36,000 of record JAJOZX010015366.1, on the reverse strand, counting down.
CTTGGTCCATAACCAAGTGGGCACCGACCTTGATATGTTTCGTTTTACTTGCAAAGGCGATGACATGTTTGGAAATGGTGCCATAAAAGCCTTGTGGCCATGATGACTCGTACTGTGCCAGTTGCGTCTTTCCAATACTAATAGCTCTATCGGCATTGGCATCTGGAGATGCAAGCTGCCCTGTCTGAATATTGTATAAGTTGCCTCCTGGATGTGACTCTGGATCCATTGGGTCCATGCACTTAGAAAGGGAATCATGAAATGATTGGCGATCTTCTCCATCATGTTTGAAGCGACCTCCTGCCTCCTTTTTGTGGTGCAGATGGAATGTTTCTAGGTGCTCACTCATATCTAGGAGGTCAGCAGTCAGACTCACACGAGCATCGAGGCTGTATACCCACGTGGCCATCACTTGTGGATTTTGGGTGTTACCAATGACACCACTAGGGCCCTTCCCACGACGCATCCAGGTACTCTCCAGGAACTTGTCGGTTGGCACCCCATTCCAGAGTCCATCCATGTGATGCATAGAACCCTCTCCTCTCGTAAATGCATCTAAGACTTCTTCAGGTAACCACGTCATAGATCGAACGAAGAGGAGACATACTTACTGTAGTTGTGATGCCCAGCAGCGAAGAAATATGGCAACATATTTTCAGCTGTTTGAATGGCCAGAGCATAATCACCTTAATGTGTACTGGGCGTGTATTCATAATGAGAAAAGTTGGCTTGATGATGATGTCAACCCACATACGAGTTGTTCTGCTAGCAGAGGCCAGTTCTTCAAGAATTTGCATCAAGTCAGCCATGGTATTGATACGCTCACCATACTTCAAGAATACAGGTCTGAGAGCTTCCTCAGTCAGCATGCGAAGTGCACGGGCATTTTGAGGGTACTTTTTTCCTTCTAGCATTTTATCCACTGATCCGAATGTGCCACAGAGAACTTCTTTCAGGCCACTTCCCACTGCTAGACTACCAATCGCACCTATGAAGTCCATCACCACGTGCATTCCACCAAGGATGGCAACCACATCAGTCAGAAGACTTCGTGTATGGAACAGGATGTCCACTATAACCTTGTAGATCTGTTGATCTGCTGTGATGACCAAAACACTTTGGTTGGACTCCCTCGTCACTTTAATGCCATTGTTGATTGCAGTGTTGACAGTGTTGTGGTCCGCTGGCTTCATATTAATGAGTGGCATATACTTGATGGCCGACTTCTTAGCTGGCATCATTCCCGCCTCTCTACAATGGCGGGTGTTGAAGCCATTGTACTCAGGGGTGCCAGTGACAAACAGTATCCGTCTGAAGAACTCCAGATCTAGCTCTTCTGCACGGTGAAGTGACACTTCGGCTGCTCTTGTAAGCTTCTCAGAAGGCTCAAATGAGCAGGTTGCCTCCATGGGCATAGGAGGTTTTTTCGGACCAGTGTATGGCACAACTTCCAGCTTACAATTTATGGGAACTGACATTTCTTGTTTTGATAGTCTAGGAATGACCTTCGCACTGTCGTTTTCAAGTGATCTGGGCTGTGTTACAATAGCTGCAAGGTTGTGACAGTTTAATCTACAATTTTGGGAGTGAATAACTGCATCAAAGTTGTCAATTATAACTTGCACAAGACCAGCATCATTCAAACCCGACCACACAGCATCTCTTGCTGCAACAACAGCAGCTGAGCGCATAAAACGCCGCACTTCATCATAAGAACAAGTTACATTGTACTTATACAACTCTTTAATGATTTGCTTATGGTCACCTATGAGAACACCCAGTGCTATTTGGAGTGGAATAGGCTGATTTGTAACAACACTTGCTGCAATGTTTCCAACCATTATGGATTGCAGGGAGTCACAGAATTCCGAAATTACACGAGTAAGCAATTGCATAAGAACATCACTCATACATTCGGAAGCAATATATTTGTCTATGTGAGTACGATAAGAAGTTAATTCTTCCTTGTTCTTTTTGCACTCACTCGCGATTTGCTTGCCCAGCTTCTTCACACACTCATCAATATCAACAGATTCCTCACAATCTTTTGCAATATTCAGGTATGAGGCAGCATAGTTTTTGAAAACTAACAACGTAGCGATACCATCCCCATGTAAGTCTATAATTTCGTCTTTGAAGTAATCTTTAACTTTTACAATGAGCGACCTACGTGACAACTTCTCACCACCTAACTCTTTGTAAAGCTTCTCTACTTCAATTGAATTCCATGGTTTCATTTTGTCCTTCGACAATTCTACACACACAGCAATGAAGGGGCGGTCTACAGGTTCAACCCTTGACTTATTCTGGCAAGCTCTCTCAACCTCAACATGAAAGGTAGACATACAATCTTTATGGTATCGGGCTTCTTCAGCCGGTAAATCTCCTTTCATGCCCAACAACCTACTGAGTACAACTTGTCCCTGCTCATCATTTTTCAGTTTATACTTTTCTATCAACACATCTTTGTAATTTGTTTTTTTATCACCAAGCTTATCGGTCATAAACCTAGATGCTGGAATGCGGTATTGCACCGGAACTTTGATGTCATGCTTCTCGGGTAATATACACCCCACTGTAGGGGTATCACATTCTCTCTTCATGAATACTGATAAATTCCGCTTGGACACACAAGTGGAAACACACTTCTTGTGACAACAAAGGATTTTTGCTCCATCTTCCAAGAGAGGCTCTAGTCTCGCTCGAACATCTGGCTGCCCTCTGATGTCGCTGCTCTTTATGATTTTCTGAATCCTCCCACAATTTGAAAGACCTTTCTGACCTCCAGGACAGCTACGCAGGAAATCCTTGAAGAAACATTCGTCTGCAGCTTTTGTAGAACCTGAAAAATAAGAATTTTGTTTACCCATTCTTCAGAGTACAAATCGCATTGAAATAATTTATCCTCAGCAAATGAAAACTAAACAATGTTCACCTGGTATATTCTCCGTATTCAGCAGTCAAAAAACAATTTTGGAATCAGCACAACCAAGACGTCATCAAACCACCAGGTGGGCAGCACCATCAGCAATCTCAACAACCGGAAAAAAATAAGAGGAATAATTAGACATATTAGAATTCACCTTACCATGGGGAAAATAATCCCTGATTTCATTTTAAACCCTATAGAACTACTCAGTCTCGCCCAAAACCATAAAAACGACAGTAAGATCACCAAAATATCTCCACGACTGCCCAGGATATGGGATATTCTTTATTTCGGGGGGCGTTTGACCTCCAATGACCTTGAGTATTGACGAATGTGGGTCAAAACGACTCCCAAAGTATCTGCAGCCCCTCCAGATCGACTCATCATCCTAAAACCCCTAGAAATTACACCAAGACCATCAAAATCCATCAAATATTGACCAGGATATGGGATTTTTCAGTTTCGCCGGCCATCTTGGAAAATGGCGGCCATATTGAAAAAGCCAAGCGGGGGTCAGGTGTACACTCGATGGATTCTTAAATGGGGTGGTATAAGCTTTCAAAATATGTCAAGATTTGCTTTATAACAAACAATGCAGGGTTCCAGTAAAATCAGGGTCTGTGCTGCTTTTTGGAAAATAATTTTGGAAAATAATTGGATTTTTGAAAAGCACAGTTAGATCGTTATTAAAACTTTTGAGTTAATATTAAGTTCCGCGGAAACCAGATTACATTTGGCCAGGCGGTCGTTTTAGATTGGTTAGTTATTTCACACGTTACCAATCTTTGTAACAAATTTGGATTGTCAAAAACTGGTCTCCGCGAAACGTAATATTTACCCAACTTTGTTCTTCTACCTCGTAAGTTTAAACATTTACTTTTTAAGTTATTTAATATCTGACTTGGTTCCATGCATATTTTATGAACGTTTTTTAAAATTAGACTCCCACTGGTAGGCCTAAACCATGTCCTAACCAGGGCCTATCAGACGGGGGGGGGGGGGCTAGGAGGGCCATTTGGACTAGGCCTGAAATTTAGAAACTTGCAGGTTTGAATATAATATATTGTAGTGAAAGTAATAATTGGGTTTAGTTATGGGCCTCAAAAGCTGGAAGTGGCCCGGGCCTCTCTGGACCTCTGAGAGGGCCTGGTTCTAACCAAATGCAGATTATGTGATAATCTGATGGTTCTACATGAAATAATGTTACAAATAATATAATATTTCAGTGACAGATCTAGGCCAAATTCTGCATAAATTTACGTAAAAGATTAGGCTCAGCCAACACCTTCACGAAACTTGGGTCTAACTTAGTCAATTTAGCTCTCTTTACTTCGTAGATTTGAAATTAATAAAGACCAGTGTATTCTAGATCTTAAAATCTTGTCGGTCGTTGAATAGCGATTAATACACTCAAAACCCTTCCATACACCAATTAGTACCGATTTATGCGTAAACGAATCTAATCGGTTTTAAGCGGGACACGATTCAGCGTTAAAAAATTGTCGGGCTTCAGGCTAAAGCCGGCCGCACACAGGATTGACTCACGACTCACGACTGACTACTCGAGTCGCGTATGATTTTACATTGACAGAATGGGAGTCGCGCATACTGCAGCGACCACCACGACATTCTGTTAATGTAAAATTATACGCGACTAGAGTCGTCACGACCTAAGTAGTCAGTCTTGAGTTGCAGGACGATCCTGCGTGCGGTCAGCCGAAGAAACACTAAGCACTCGGCACAAGGTAGCAGCCTCTACGGCGCCATATTGTATTCGAGTTATTTTCCACAACACTCCGTCAATTAATATTTATTAACAGCTTCGTTTCTTAGGTTTTATAAAGTTAACTATACGTTAATACAGGGTGATTCACTCGCTGGTAACCCCATAGTATCGTTAATACGCTACTCTGGGGCTACCAGCGAGTAAATCACCCCGTATTTTAACTTTGTACGCACTGTATCTGCCAACTCGCGATACAGAATATAAGTTAATACAATATTGTAAGGAGTAAAACATGGCAACAGAAGGCCGTGAAGAGGGATGAGACCCTACTGAAAGTCTGATGTAATTTACTGTAAATATATGTTGACGACAACAACAAAACAACAAATATATTCGACTCGGAAAAACTTACGAAATTATATTAAGCTGATATTGAAACTATAGAAGATATCGAACCTATACTCCAGAAAGTTAGTTACTATCAAGATAAAACGAGACATTATTTAAATTGCCTGATTATTTTGTGAATTTATAAAAACTAGAACCGAACACATACACACACACACACACACACACACACACACACACACACACACACACACTTTTATATTTATATGAATACGTTAATTTTACGTTATGCTAAAATGAAGGTACACGTAAGAAATGTCAAATCACAAAAAGCTATTCACGCAAACTTAACAAATCATTTTTTAAAATTCACAAAATAAATTTACAAAAGTTCCCTGCCTAAAATTAACAAACTACTTTATGCGCTAATAGTTTGTCAACTGTTTTTTGTGCTTAAAGCAAAAAACAAAACAAAAAAAACTACATTTGAAAAGAAAAAACTCAGCATTGGTGTTACGTTTAATAATATAAATAACGACCGTAATATTCCTTGTTACAAAGGGAAAATTTCCATCAAATTGCATTTATAGGATTTACACTGAACAAAGAGTGTTGATCTCTGAGATTTTATATATATATATATATATATATATATATATATATATAGAGAGAGAGAGAGAGAGAGAGAGAGAGAGAGAGAATATACATACATATATATAATATATACACAGCAAGGATGGGCCGAATATTCGGCAACTATTCGATATTCGGCTACTTTACCACATATTCAATATTCGACATTTTTGCTGAATACATACTGGATTTAAATTTTACTTCACCCCAGATTTTGCCGAGATGTATTCATAACGGGACTGTTGGGAGTGTAATATCCCACAGGAAATAATAATATAAATTGTACTACAATGGAACGATTGGAACGTTTCTATATCAATATTTCTACATATTTACGTACAGTAGGTGTCGTTGAGCTGTCGCAAAAAAAACCACAATGTTTTAGCATTTCAGTGAAGAGTTAATAAAATATTCAGTTTTGAACAGAATTGTGACAGTTACTTTTTTCTATAACTAATTACAGTTACTAGTTACTACCTCAAATACGTAACTAGTTAGTTTAAAAAAGAAATAACTAGCTACTAGTTACTACCTCAAATACATAACTAGTTAGTTTAAAAAAATAACTAGCTACTAGTTACTACCTCAAATACATAACTAGTTAGTTTAAAAAAGAAATAACTAGCTACTAGTTACTACCTCAAATACATAACTAGTTAGTTTAAAAAAATAACTAGCTACTAGTTACTACCTCAAATACGTAACTAGTTAGTTTACAAAAAATAACTAGCTACTAGTTACTACCTCAAATACGTAACTAGTTAGTTTACAAAAAATAACTAGCTACTAGTTACTACCTCAAATACGTAACTAGTTAGTTTACAAAAAATAACTAGCTGCTAGTTACTACCTCAAATACATAACTAGTTAGTCTACAAAAAATAACTAGCTACTAGTTGCTATTTCAAAAAATAACTAGTCACTTTAGAAGTTATTTTCGACATTTTTCCTGGTTTTAGCGAGCATCTGATCCTGATAAAAGTGATACTTGCTAAGATTGTTAATTTGTTTCGTGAATAAACAACAAGATGTTATCATATTAACCTTAGATATACAGAGTGTTCCATAAGTGCGGTCTCATAGGAAAATTTATTTTAAATTAAATTTACAAAAGTAATACATTAAAACTAAAACAAATGTTCAAATTGATGTCTTGTTTTGGGACCTTTTTATTTTTGTTGCAGGTAGAATAACACGCAATGGCTAATATGGAAGCGAGTTAAACTCGTAAGGAAAGGGCGGAGGCATTGCGTGTTATTCTACCTGCAACCAAAAAAGGTCCCAAAACAAGACATCAATTTGAACATTTGTTTTATTTCTAATGTATTACTTTTGTAAATTTAATTCAAAATAAATTTTCCTATGAGTCCGGACTTACGGGATACCCTGTATATATTGTCAATAAACAAAACACGATACTTTTTCGTTATACCCCCGCAACTTTAATAAGCCCCCGATGTCAATCGCCTTTGACAATTGGTTAGGTTTAGTCGTGATATTTTCGTTGTCAATATATATATATATATATACACACGGTGAACCAAAAGTAGGTGGACAGTAGGTTGAATACGGTTTGTGTTATATTATATTATAACTATGGTGTTCATTATAACTATGGTGTTTGTGTTATATTATATTAAATATTATAACTAAATTTATTTAAATTTTATTTTGTATTATAGTATACAAAAAAATTAAATATGTATTCTCAAAATAAACGTTATCATTTACTGTCCACCTACATTTGGTTCACCCTATATATATATATATATATATATATATATATATAAGCAAACAACCACAGGGAAAAGGAAAAGGAAACACGAAGTCCGAGCGCTTTCGTGATATATTGTTTTCTTGACCGCATTCTTGCCCCTTAACGGTTTGCCTTGGTTAAATAAATATTATTTTAAGAACTGTTAACATGCTTATGTGTCCATTTTAATTGTAATATTTCTTTCGTTTATAATCTTTGGGTGCTGGGTGGTTTATTGGACTTTTCAACTGGTTTGCTATTGGGAAAACAATTTTTTCAGACTGTTTGTAGAAATTTTGGAATATTCTGTAAGACGATGGCACCATTCCCTTTGTTTTCATTAAATTCTTGCCACTTAATTGCCTGCTTTAATTAAATACTAGTTCTAATAACCGTTATAATAATTTTTGTTCTCTGTACTGGTTTTTTGTCTAATTTCATCTATATAGTTCTTTTACATTTAGTAATTTAGCAGCCTACAGATTATGTTATCTATAGAAAAAATCTTTAGAGGGTTTTATGGTCTTTAATTTGAGTTGCCGATTGGGAATTTTTTTATTTTTAATTTTTTTTGCTTGTGTATTTAACTCATTTACTTTGTAATCTCCGTCTATTTTCTGTTTCTCCTTGAAGATGTGAATATATCACGAAAGCGCTCGGACTTCGTGTTTCCTTTTCCTTTTCCCTGTGGTTGTTTGCTTATTAATAAGATCACGTGTTATTCTGTGATTTTAGTGCATATATATATATATATATATATATATATATATATATATATATATACAAAACAATGTCAATCGTCAAGGGCGATTGACATTGGGAGCTTTAGTAAATGTCCATAAATAATTTCTAAAAATATATGAATAAGCATTGCATTCATATAGTAAAAACTTACCATTTGCGAGGGTATAACGGAAAAGTACCCAAAACACACAAAGAAATTAAGTTATTTAAAATAAAGAATAGAAATTATTATGCAAAAAAATCACTCCAAGAAAATTATAAAAAATTATTATTTCTTACGCAGAGAACTGTTTAATTTAACCAGCAGAGAATTTTCAAAATTTACATAATTCATTGGCCATCGAAGGGAACAGAAAATCAGCCCTGCGAAACTAAAAAGTCACTCAGACGCGTAATTTATATTGTACAAATCTGAATGTATGAATTATTTATAATTATTTTCTGAGCACTTATCATGACGTGTGAATTTATCGTACATCTGGCAGCGATCAACTATCAAGCACTTGTACTGTGCACGATACCGTTTATCGAGCAAAGTTTGTGAATACAAAAAAAAAAAAAGGTAGCTACTAACTTTTTGCCTTCACAGGAAAAAGGTAACTGGTAAAAGTTACAAATATTCGTGATTTATTTTGTGTAATAACTAGTTACAGTTACTCAGAAAAATAACGATTAAAGAGTAACTAGTTACGTCACAGCACTGGTTTTGAATAACAATAAAACCAATACTTTTTGGTTTAAAGAAACCTGTACCCGTCGTTAAGGGTTAAATTAAGGTTATATTTTTCAATTGATGTAAATATAAAATTATGACGTCACATTTAAACTAAATTATAAAAGTCGGAAAATCTTATCGGATCTTTTTATAATACCAAAATACTGTATATAAAAAAATGTTATAATCAACCGGGGGGGGAGGGGGAGAATAACAGGGAAAGGGTGTTCGGGTAAAAAAAAAAAAAAAAAAAAAAAAAAATAGCCCGCCCCCCTAAAAATAGATATATGTAAAATGGGCCTGACTCGTGTTGGTCATGTTTGGTTACAGGATTGAAATATTGTGCATCACACGTGCACTTGGAAACTGTATTTTGATTCGCATATTATAACAAAAGATTGATATTCAGCCATTTTCTCTTTTCTTCCCCGTTTCACTAAACATATTTCGGAATCATTTGGAAGGACTGAATTTTACCTTAAATTCTAACGTTTCGAAAGTTCCACGAAGACATTATACAGGGTGTCTCAAAAGTCACTGTGCACCCCCCCCTCTCTCTCTCTCTCTCTCTCTCTCTCTCTCTCTCTCTATATATATATATATATATATATATATATATTATATATATATATACACAGTGTTGGGCACTAAAGCGTTAATCCGATAACAGTTAATTAACGAAGTTAACTTTTTTTAACGGACTATTAACGGAAGTTAATTTCCATTTATCGTTATCGGACCAGTTAACTTCCGATAACTCGATATTTAGTCTGTTAAAGTCCGTTAACACGTTAACTGCGAGGAGTCATTCACGGAAGATCACCGCTCCGCGAATGAATTCAAACCGCCATAACTTCAGTCTGCTTCCAGATCTCGCAAGGGGAGGTTGGGGAGGCCCAAAAGGTCAAGACTGGCAGTTGGGCCTAACTTTGAGAAGTTGGTCTTTCTGAAGGGTAACCAGCACATTGTGTCATAGTCTTTAATAAATGTGCCTAAAATTTAATTTTACCTTTCAATTCCCGCCATAATAATTCTCTGGTAAATTAAAATTTAGTCAATGGTTAGTGGTTACAAGGGTTTCAAAACATGTAATCAGTACATTTTTTATTAAAAAAAAAAAAAAAGTTATTAAGCAAAAAAGTTGCAAAACTTGATAAAAATACAGTTAAATACCTATTTATTGTTGGATTTTGCATAAATAAACATTTTCTATGGGTTTTAAAGCTTTTTTCCTCGATTTTTTTTAAATGTTAGTAAAGAAAGTTATCGTTAACGGATTATCGTTAACTTCCGTTAACTTTGTAGTAAAATTATCGGATTATCGTTATCGGAGTTAAAAATTGGGGTTAACGGATTATCGTTATCGAAGTTAACTTTTTGGTTAACGGTGCCCACCACTGTATGTATGTATATATATATATATAAACTTTGGTTAGCTTCCGCCCGAATTGTTCATTCTAACGAAGGTCAAGCTTTTCACTCCACTTTAGACCTACAGTTTAACGTGGAATCCGAACCACGCCTCACCAGCAGCCCAGCGTCTTAACCACTAGGCCACCCAGGGTACCCGAGGTGTGTGTGTAAAATATATATATATATATATATATATATATATATGTGTGTGTGTGTGTGTGTGTGTGTGTGTGTGTGTGTACCGGGTGGGCCAAAAAAAAATATTACCCTGATTTTGAACAATATAATTTTACCTTTATCAGATGTTATTTGTACAATCAATATATGTGTCCTGTATAGAATTTCATGGTCTATCTCGTGGTGAAGTTGGATTTTTGCTAACTGTAATCATTAGTTTGTAATTCGCTGTTATACAGACACGGGTAGAAAAACTGTTTCTATACAGTTACCTAATTGAGTCCAAGATTATGCGGAATGTGCCTCCTCCATTATCAATGCACGCTTGCAACCTTCCTTGCCACTGATTTACTGCATCAAGGATTTTTTCTTGGTAATAAGCAGCAGTGATTTTGGCATTTTGATCAACAAAAACAATCTCTAACTTCCCTAACTTTGAAATAAAATGGAAACCATGACAGAAAAAATGCGGACGTTCCCTGCAAAGTCGATCTAGACTGGTAGATTTTTTGTCCTGTTTTCCATAAACTCGGTCATTTTGTGTGTTTATTGTTGAAGCAACCGTAAAGGTTTTCTCGTCGCTGAACCATATTTTCGACACTTCTCTGTCTGGGAATCGATCTAACAGAGCACGACATTTTTCAACTCTTGCTTGCTTATTTGATGCAGAGAGCTTATGAACTTCGACTCTTAAAATATTTAAAACTTAGATCATCTTTTACTATACGACGGACACTAGAGCGAGAAATACCAGTAGTTTTTGAAATTTCTCTAACGGACTTGTGGGTGTTGGGCCGTTCTTCTTGACTGCATATCATGGATGAAACCCTCTCAATATTTTCCTCAGTACGTGATGTTTTTGGCCTTCCACTGCCTTTTTTTCGTTTGGTCGACCCTGGGATATCGATTTTCTTTATGAGATATTGAAGTCCAGGTATCGTCCATCGTTTATTTGGAAACTCTTTCTTCATGCGTTTAGCACCCCAGTGTTTCTCCTTACGCCGGTTCAATATCAACGCTTCATCTTCCAAAGAGTATTTCATTATGTTATAACTTGTTCACCAACTATAGCAGAATGATGGTCTGAAATGAAAAAGGAAATAAATTAATTATTTTGTGTAAAAATTAGGAAAATTAATTATTTATGGAGAAACTGACTGTCCCCTGAAAGTATCAGTTGCCGACTTTGACCGCCTTTCAATTGAGCACCATATTCTGATACCTCCCTCCAGTTGTGAGCCTGTACCTCTACCCCTGGGGCGTTGAATCTAGATTCAAAGCCAGCGTTTGAAAGAGTAAAGGTATGGGTACAACATACGGCCTCAGCAGTAAGATCAATATAAAGAGTGAGCCACAATATTTTTTCAAAAGTTGGGTAATAGTTTTTTGGCCCACCCTGGGAACTTTTGACACCCTGTATAATACCAAAATAAAGATACTTCACATAATATATTAGCTAGCAATCAATACTTTAACATTTAACATGTATTTTTAAGCAATCGGGGGATTATATCTTACGAGTTGATGCACCGATACTACTTATTGTAGAATTATTAATTTATTATTAATATTCAAATTTCAATGCTATTAAATTATTATGAATGAATATGATCTTTTCTCCATTATCGGGTGTTAATCTATTTCTGCAGGGGTCATATATATATATTTCTCTCCCCTGTGTGAAATAAACGTTTACTCTCAATTGACGAGGGTCGGGGCGAAAAGATATCGCTTTGCTAGCTTCCTCAAAATAATAAAATTGTTTCGCTGTTTTTCCACTATGTAAGAGGGTCTTCAAGCTTCCCATTAGTGGCAAGGTTATATAGTTATCTGTTTCCTGGATATAGGGAGATTTTGAGCTTTCCTTTAGCTTTACGGTTTTTCTCAATAGAAGTTGTTGATAAATTTTCGGTCTCAATATCAACGTCCTGTTTTTCCTCGTCTACTAATTTCAATCGTGCTAAAATTGCTATTTCATCATAGCAATTTGCGGTGCTCAAAAAATGAACTCTTCATGATCGAATGATCCAATGGTCTGTGTCCAAATCTGAATTTAACTTTATGCGACTTTCTTTCTCCGTGAATTCGACTGCTTATTAACATGCCTTAACACGTGTACATCACCTGTGTGAAACTGCACAATATCTTGAAATCGAGGATCTCAGAACAGAAGGTTGAAACAGACAATATTTTTTTTTTATTAAGAAAAATATCTAATCTTTTTTTTATCTTCAGTGACTTATTTTCTTCAATCATTTTAATGAAGGTAAAAGTGAACATCAAAGAAGCTCATTTCCCTATGGCCGAGGGGAGGTAGGAGTGGGGAAGGCTGTAAGTGTTTCTGAGCCACAGCAGAAATAGCAAGCGGCCGGGAGCGAACCAGCGCCATACCGCTCACCACCGTACCCACTTAGCTACCGGGTGCTCAATCATGATAATAATATTACTGATTCCCTTTTGTTACATTCCTTTGTAATATTCTCAGATGGTTTTAATTCAGGCACAAGTTTTTCAATGATGTTCCACAAATGAGGCCGGCCGCACACAGGATCGTCTTACGACTCATGACTGACGACTTGGGTCGTGACGACTCGAGTCGCGTGTGATTTTACATTGACAGAATGGGATCGCTGCAGTGCGGAGATCCCATTCTGTCAATGTAAAATCACACGCGACTCGAGCCGTCACGACCCAAGTCGTCAGTCATGAGTCGCAAGACGATCCTGTGTGCGGCCAGCCTAAGGGGCCGTTAAAAAATTGTGTAATGCTAGTTTTGCTAAAACTTGACACCCTCATCCCCTTATAACGTTCCGTAACGCTAGACCAGACACCCCCCTATGAGGGGGTTACATAACATCTTAGTGGATGTCTGGTCTAGCGTTACGGAACGTTACAAGGGGGTGGAGGTGTCAAGTTTGAGCAAAAATAGCGTTACGTAATTTTTGAACGGCCCCTAAGGGCTCAAACTTTGGATAGTTGTGCTATCAGCTGTTTATGCAGCAACTAACCATTTTTGTTCTGACATTCTCTCCAGTATGTAGTAAGAACTATTCCATCGTGGTACAGCATCTCGCATCAGATTAGGTTTTGGTACTCTCAATTACTCCCGTAAAGTATGCAATTTTGTCACTGCTGATGATGGTGAGTGGTAGAAATGATTGGCAGTACTTTCGTACATAGTAAAAATATCTTTAACTGATCTTTGTGTTAAAATCGAGTCTCCATTACAAAGTTGCAAGATGCATATATAAAACAAAAATGAGATTGAAACCCACTTTCTCGGATACCCACCACCATGTTGGAGCATTACCTCTAACAATCACATGTTAGGGGAGGGGGGGGAGGGGGAGGAGGAGGAGAGGAGGACGAGGAGAAGGAGGAGGAGAGAAGGACGAGGAAAGGAGGACGAGGAGAGGAGGACGAGGAGAGAAGGACGAGGTATTACAGACATTAAATATAAACATTATTAACCCATTAACGCCCAGGGTCCTTTTTTTAGGACACATTTTAACAGAACAATTTAGGTTAGAACTTAAAAGTGAAATTTTTAATTATTCATTTTTAATTTTTATTTTTTAATTTAAAATTTGTGTGTATCAGATAACTATTTCATGTTTATTTAAAGTCTCTCCGAAGTTGAATATATTAAGAAATATCAGGAAATATCAAGAAATATCAGGAAATGAAAAAATAATTTTGGGCGGTAAATTTCATGAGAATTTAAGTTAGTATTAATTATTACAAGGATCAGAAACTATGGCTAACAATCAAAATCTGTCGCAAAACTTCAACAGCTTCAAAACGTTCATGAACGTACATAATAGCTGAACGCGCAAAAAAACACACACACACACACACTTCCGTGCAAATATGATGTCAACAGCAATTAATTACGAGGCAACAGATAGGATGTGATCTAGGCTGTGGTATCAAAATGAATATAATAACGAGGTTGTTTAACCTCCTCCGCAACATCTAAAATTATATGACGGAGGGGACCCACAGCTTTACGTAGGATCCGAATCACGGGTCGCTACATAATCTGGACTCAAAGGACAGTTTCCCATCCAACTACTACCCAGACCCAATGTCGCTTAACTTCGCTGATCAACGGGAAGCTGTCATACGACATTGCCTACGACACATCGCTAATATATATATACACAGGGTATCCCATAAGTCTGGTCTCGTAGGAAAATTGATTTTAAATTAAATTTCCAAAAGTAATACATTAAAACTAAAACAAATGTTCAAATTGATGTCTTGTTTTTGGACCCTTTTTTTTGTGGCAGGTAGAATAAGTGAGTTACACTTGTGAGGAAAACGCCTCCGGAGGCCTTTTCCTAAGGAGTGTAACTCCCTTCCATATTAGCCATTGCGTGTTATTCTACCTGCAACAAGTAAAAGGTCTCAAAAGAAGACATCAATTTGGACATTTGTTTTAGTTCTAATGTATTACTTTTGTAAATTTAATTTAAAATAAATTTTCCTATGAGACTGGACTTATGGGACACCCTGTATATAACAACAGTTGGACTTACACCTGTTTTACGGGCATGTCTCTAAACTTCATATAAAGTTAAAGCGCTCAGTTAAACTTTGGGGGGGAGGGGGTAGAATTTATGTCCCAGCTATGAAACGTGTTCTTCTGGAAGTAAAACTTTAACTGTTCCGATAAGTGGAATTTTATGGCTATTTCTGTGCCTATTTTATTTTCCTCTTTTTCACTGTGTAATATCGGATACTACCACCATGCAGGGCGAGTCAACATGGTTATAAATCTGGGAATATGAATAGGCCATTTTCAATTTTAATATCGTTACAAACGTTAATAAAGTAGGGGATACATTTTTATTTTTCCCTTGGCGGTTTTACTAACTATATATATATATATATATATGAATTTTTATATGCCAAGCGGAGATTTACAGTATAACATACCTTGCATAAAATATTTAATATTGGTGGGGAAAAATGATGGTGGCCTGTCTTCCATTTTCTTTTATTTTTTCCCCCCGTTTTCTCTCTCTCTTTAAGGGGATACAATTCAATGTACCTGAAAATACAATATTCCACGGTCGTTTATCATATTATTTTATTGCTACAGTAAAAATGGCGGAAAAATACGTATGAATTTCAAATCACTCATAAAAATATATGTAAGGCGTAAAATATACAAATGATATACAGTATAATTATATATATATATATATATATTATATATACAAACTCAGAATGGTTCCCTGAGAACATTATATGTTAAACACAGACCGTGCATGGAACAAGGACGTGTTTCGTGCCTTGAAAAGTGGACGCTCAATGTCCCGGTTGAGGTTTAAGTTTTGGTTTTTTTTGGCTAAAAATACAATAGTTACCCCCTTTTTCTTTGATTTATTCAACACGACGTGAATGCAACGAGTCTTTTACTTATATAGAGGTTCTGAGTGTAGGGATCTAGGTTTGCTTTAAACCCTAGATCCACGTCCCAAAGCTGGATCCTGTCTGCTTTGCAGATAGCTGGTGAGGGAAGCTATATTTATGGGATCTCTTTGCGAGAGACCCGTTGCCCACGTCGGGCTAAAATCATGAAAAAGGAAAAAACTATGGTATTTGTCATTTACCATTACTTATTCGGACTATAGTGGATTTAATTTTCCCAGAAGAGTTCCTTGTTCCATGCACGGTCTGTGTTTAACATATATATATATATATATATATATATATATATATATATATATATAAAGCGAGTTCAAAGTTCTGCCTGAAAAATAATTACAAAATAAATACCTTTGAGGCAGGACTTTTGAATTAATTATGTATAAGTATATATATATATAACGTAAAGAACGACGCTTGTATAGGAGATATTCCGCGCAAGACGAGAGAGAGAGAGAGAACGAAACAAATGAAAAAATGAGGTAACCACCCGGGAATCGAACCCGGGATCTTCCGATTGCCGGTCAGATGCGATACCATTACACCATGGGCCTCACTCTTCCAAATGCCGTAATTCTTCTACATACTCATTTTTTCATTTGTTTCGTTCTCTCTCTCTCGTCTTGCGCGGAATATCTCCTATACAAGCGTGGTTCTTTACGTTATTTATACTGCGTGTTCTTTGCAGTTGAATGTGTATATATATATATAACGCGAATACGCATACCAATGCGATAGGAAAGGAGGGAGTAATGGGGGGAAAAAGATAACTTAGAAATGTCCGAAGCAAACCGGTGTGGATGAGAGAGAAACAAACTAAAATATAACACAAAAAGACGACATTATTGCTAAAGAAAGAAAAGAAACAATTACAGTCTGTGATATGGTAAAATTACCGAACGAAAAGGACGATAAAAAGACGACAAACACTAAAAACAAAGAAAATAAACACAGTCGACAAGAACTAGAAACGTTGAAAATAGGTTATGCAAATATTATTGAAAAAGGCAATGCTGATACCCGGATGGGCAATGTATCTATACACATCCCACTTTATGTAACTTCCATTACAAAAATGGATATTGTAAATTTGAAAAAACGACTGCCTGTTCCACCATCTTACTATCTGCAAAACTTACGCAAGATATGAGATGCGAATACGGGCAAAAATGCCGTTACTACTACCCTCAAAGGACCACCACAACTGAGTAGTCAAAACCAACAACAAACGGGAATACTAATTTTTTAGATGTAGCCAGCACAATTCAACTACTAAGTACCATCCAACAAATTCAAAGACAAATACGGGGATCCGAGAGCTGTACAGAATAAATACAGAAGGAAATTACGTGTGATATTGGAACAACAAGTATCGAAACGAATAAAGAAAGGAAAATTCTCGGAGGATCACGAGGCAACGAAACACGCACCAACAATGGAAAACGAACCTGAACTACATAAAGGGAAAAACGTAAACGAAGAAATAAAAATAATCCTCGCCAACATTGAGGGCCTTAAACCAAACCATTCCATAGACAAAGTCACATACTTTAAAGGACTCATGCAAGAAACAAGAGTAGACTTTGCATGCCTCACGGAAACCCATCTAAAGGATTGCCAGGCGAACTGTGAAAATTGCGAGTTTTGTGTTGACAAAAAAGAAATACAAATTGACAACTGTAACATACTTCGAGCCGATAGAACGGTAAGGCGTAAAGGAGGATGTGCTATTCATACACGCGAAAAACATATGTCATGCACAAATGGCTACAAGTACTTCAAACAACTACGAAGAATGTGTAGCAGCAAAAGTTAAAAAATTAAATATGGTACTAATTGTAATATATAGACCCCCCGGAACACGTCAACTACAAAATTCTCAGATACCATTACAGGGGTTAGGAACTGGGTGAAAGATCTACACCCCTCAACCCCAAATTTTTGTTTTAATTTCCTATTTCTGAAATATAAAAGGATAGGAAAAATATATGTATACACCAAATCAAGGGGGCACACGGGAAAACCAGGCGCAGGCAAAAATGCTGCTAGCTCTACCCGATGAATTTATGTTAACGCAAGAAATAGCAGAAAATACAAGAAAAAACAACTGCCTAGATTTGGTATTCACAAACAACCATCAACTAATTGATAACATTCCCAACTATAATATTCGATCACAACATTATTGAAGTAACAACCAATATAAAAGCAACAGGAAAGGAAAGAACACGAACAACAGAAAGAAGCAAATTCAAAATTTTTAATTTCCACTTCAAAGCTACAAACTGGGAAGGTGTTGCATCCAGCATGGAAGCAATAGGCTGGAAAACCATCTTTAAGGGGAAGATAACGGGAGAGATGCTAATAACCTAGAGGAGAAGACGCTGGAAATTGTGGAAAGAAATGTCCCAAAAAGTCATCAAAGAGGAAAGAGAAGCAGGTTCGAGAGACAAGAGAAGTCACTGTTCCGCAAGAGAAAAAGAGTGACTGTAAAATTAAGTAACTGCAAAGACAACAACGTCAGAAAGACATTAAACGATAAACTGAGAGTATAGATCGCGTCATACAGGGCCTAATTGAGAAACATACAGAGAAAGATGATGACGCTATAAAGCGATAAAGGTTAACTCAAAGTACTTCTATAATTTTGCAAAATGGGAGTCGAAAAATCACGCGACTATCGGACCTTTGAAAAATGAAAACAATGTTTTATCTGATGATCTAAAAGAAATATCCGAAATATTGAGAGCTCATTATGAATCAGCTTTCAGTATCATCAAGACTGTTAAACTAATATGCGATAGAAACGCGTTCTTTGAAGGGGAAAGAATAACGGACTTCCACTTTACAACAGAACTAAATTACTGGGAAAGGTTACGTGAATTAAACTTATATTTACTGGGAAGAAGAAGAAGAGAGCGCCACACCATCACTTACACTCGTGAAAATAATGGAGGAACTAGTCCCTAATCTTACTTTGAACACTTGAGCAACTCAAACAACAGTGGACAGTAGAAAAGGAAGGATGTGTTGTGTTCCCAAATTAAAAGCAAGACAGGGGACATCCTCAACCCTGAAGAAAAATAGTTTTGTTGTGAGAGGACCAAGACTGCTCAAGGAACTAAAGAACACGAGTGGTGTAGCGTTGGATATCTTCAAAAGAAGACTAGACGCCTGGCCCAGAACAATTCCAGATGAGCCGGGCGTACTTGACTGTGTGAAGTGGAGAGCACAAGAAACCAACTCTTTACTTCACCAGGTCAACTCAAGATGAGGGACAACAAGCTTGACCTTCGTAAAATGAGGAATCATCGCACGGAACATTTGAAAGGTTGAAAGGTGTGTATATATATTTGAACAAGAACAGAAGAGATGTAATCATCACTCATTGGGCGACGTTTCGAGTTTGCTACCCATTTTCAAGGCTAAAAATAATAATGAAATACAATTAAATAAAATGCGGTCTTCAAAAACGCTGCATAAAACTTAAAATTGTTAAAACTTTCAGAAACAAAGGAGTGCTGAACGATTTTAGGATTTATTGATTTCTTGCATCCTCACATTGAAATTTACAATGGAGACCGAAACAAATAACTTTTTGGCCTTTTTGGACGTTAAAAAAAAACCAGACTTAACGATAAATTTTGCACTTCGGTTTATAGGAACAAGACCTTTACGGGACTGGGCACTAACTTTTATAGTTTTTGCTCGTATTTGTTTAAAGTAAACTTTGTTTGAATCCTCGTTTACGGTGTCTTTCATCTGTCCTCATCCTATTTGGGTTTTTCAACAAGAAATAAAAGATGGCTTCTATAAAAACGATTATTACATTTATGCGTTTTACAGCCCACTTTCTCACTTACTGTTCCTTATTTACTGACCTAAACTCTCTGTAGTTACCGTTGTTTCCAAAGATATAGGATACATTCGTCTCCCCTATTTAGGATACCTCACGGTATCCTTTAAAAGACAAATCACGTATATTCTACGCCAAACTTTTTCCTGTCTTAGATTTTAAGCTTATATTAAAAAAAAATCCGTTTAAACTGGGTTCTCTATTCCATCTGAAAGATTGTATTCTACCGTTAAGGGGGTCTGGTGTTGTTTATAAGTTTCCTCGTCCTCGCTGTGAGCGAGGAACACATATTGGCTCTACTACCAGACTGTTAAAAGTGAGGATCTGCTCCCACGAGAGAACCAGCCACAGAACCAAAATGACTCGGACTAAGAAGGAAAATTCACCGATACGCGATTATACCATCCTCCGTCATCACAATATTAGTTTTAATGATACTAAAATTTTAGCCGTTAATCCATCCCCTTTTGACTTTACAGTTTTGGAACCCCCTCTACATCAAATAACTTCAACCCACACACACTCAATCACGATTCCTCAGCCGTTCTACTCCTCATAACTTTTAATCAATCAACTAATGATTATAATTTTTTAAGTTTCTATTTTTTGGTTCAATTTTCATCATGTTTGGGCTCGGATAAGGCATGTTTAATGCTTGTATTTTAATTGTAATAATGATTACATTTTTAAAAATGTTAAGTTTTATATACTGTTTTTAAAAATCGCATTTGTTTTAATTGTATTTTACTGTAATTTTAGACTTGAAAATGGGTAACAAACCCGAAACGTTGCACGATGAAGATAATTACATCAATTCTGTTCTTGTTTCGGATCAATTTGAGAATTCGACTATTTTAGAAGCGATCTCTTTGATATATATATATGAAAATATATCGCTTATATACTGTACGTGTATTATGAAGATCTTTCTTACAACTGTAGGATTTGATAAAGGAGAGAATTGTTTTCCACTCTCATCCTGCCATAAACACAAATACTCAATGCTCTTTAAAGTAATGCACTTATTAACCGGGAACAAAGGTATGTATCAGAAAACGAATTTTTAGCATTTTATATCGTGATAAATGAAAGCGTGGGACTGTCTGGGAGATCAAGTGTCCCAGACTTTGATCAATAAAATAAAGACGATATAAAAATAAGGGCGATAAAGTGAGTCACTGAGTCGGTGAGTCAAACGAGCCATTATTGTTATGACGAGTCAGGTGGGTTGGTGAGTCGAGTCAGAATCAAGTGAATTAGGTGGGTTGCTGAGTGAAGACTGAAGCGAGTCATTCACTAGGTCAGTGAGTGATTATTGGTTTGGGGAGCCAAGTGTGTCAGCGGAATAAAAATTCTCTTACAGTGGTTCAGTGACGTATCAAATTCCACTGTTTTGTCGCATAACAAATGTAGTCATTGTGGAAACGTCATTCTTTTTAATACATGAATAAATGAACATAGTCCACATGGTGACGTAAGCAAGTAGGATGAAGAAACAGTTTTTCATCAACTGTAAAATTACATCTTAACTCGCTTCTAGCTTCTTTTTTTATCAATAACCTACATTCTAAAAACTCTTTCTTATTAATTATATACAGGGTGTCCCATAAGTCCGGTCTCATAGAAAAATTTATTTTAAATTAAATTTACAAAAGTAATACTGTACATTATTACTAAAACAAATGTTTAAATTGATGTCTTGTTTTGGAACCTTTTTTTTTGTTGACGGTAGAATAACACGCAATGGCTAATATGGAAGTGAGTTACACTCCTCAGGAAAGGGCGGAGTTACTATTTGCTAAATTGGTTTTAATATATTATAATTTTTTTCAATTTGTGCAGTTTCTTTGTAAGTAGATTTAAACTAAAAATTAATATGAAATTCAATCCATGAACGGCACATCATTAAAGAGAAGTAGCAATCAGGTTTCATTTGAGTTTATCAGCCACACTTAAAAAGGTAATGCGACTCTTTTGGCCGAAAGGTGTATATGTTGTAATTAGTTTTCTCGGTTCTTTCTTTCAAAGTCTTTGCGGGAAATAAAAGAAAAAAACCTTATAAATTTAATATCATTTAAGCCTCTCTGACAGTGACGTGAGTAGAGGCACTGAAAAAGATAAGGGTCTAAGGCGGTGGTCCCCAACCTAGGGGGTAAATTACCCCACTGTGGTAATGACACCTATTTTGTGTGGTAATGGACACGCGATCCAAAAGTTATAAAAAAACAATATTGTAATAATCCAGAAGTTATTTAAAATAATATCTAGTGATTGGGGATAATGGAGCTGGATTAGAATTGGCTTTTGGGTAACCATACAAAAAAAGGTTGACAACCACTGATCTAAGGTAATGAAACTCTTTTGGCCAAGGGTGGCTTTGACCAAAAGAATTGCATCATCCTCGAAATTTTTAAGTTTGGCTGATAAACTCAGATGAAACGTTGATGCTACATCTGAGTAATGATGTGTCATTAATGATGCTCTGAATTTCATACCACTTTTTAGTTTCAATTTACTTACCAAGAAATTCTAAAAATTTAGAAAAATTGACATTACAACTAATTTAGTAAATAATAATTACACAAAATCTTTCTGAGGAAGTTCATAAGTGATGACAAGTGTTACTAAATACAAAATAAGGCGAGGGCAAGTTTTGCATTATGCAAAACCGTGCGTGTTCATGCATGATATTCCATTCATGGAACCCCAACGTTGCACCAGATAGTTTAAATGAAATGCTGGTCATTACCTCGAGTGCGGGAGGGTTAACACGTAAAAAGCCTCTGGACGCGAAAGCAGTGTGTGTTTTCTCAATTGTTTAAACGTATGACAGGTTGTGTTAACTTCATCTTGTCATAGTGTAGTGGTTAACTCCCTCACCTTCTACTCAAAAGGTGGTGGGTTCAAACCCTGATGGGAGCAAGTTTTGCATTAAGCAAAATCGAAAATCGTGCATGTTCATGCATGATTTCTCTCTCATATATATATATATATCGTAAAGAACGACGCTTGTATAGGAGATATTCCGCGCAAGACGAGAAAGAGAAAACAACAAATGAAAAAATGAAGTACCACCTGGGAATCGAACCCGGGATTCTGCTTTGCAGATAACTGGTGAGGGAAGCTATATTTTGGGCCTCTTTGCGAGTAACCCGGTGCCCACGTTGGGCTTTCCATCATGAAAAAGAAAAAACTATAGTATTTGTCATTTATCATTACTTATTCGAACTATAGTGGATGTAATTTCCCAGAAGAGTTCCTTGTTCCATGCACGGTCTGTGTCTAACATATAAGTTTCTCAGGGGACCATTCTGAGTTTATATATACCGGGTGTCCGAGAATTATTTGTACAATTTTTGGCTGTTATTAAAAGTCAACCATGAAGTGTAGAAATTCCAGTGTTGTCCCATTTTACAGAGAATCTCATTAAGTTTTTTCTGATACCACATTTTGACAAGTTGTTTAGAAATGTACGCGGGTGACAGACATTGATGATTTAAAAGCAAGAATCACAGCTGCTATTGAGCGAATTGATGTGGATATGCTGCAGCGTACATGGCAACATTTGGATTATCGATTGGATGTTTTGCGAATCACTGATGGTGCACATATCGAATGTTTGTAACAACGTTACTTTAATAAAAGAAACTTTTGAAAATACAGATTCTAAATAATCTTGTTTAAGAATTTTACGTGTGTTATCAAGAATTTTATTAAAAGATGAAATTGTACAGATAATGTTCGGACACACTGGAATTTCTAAAAAACTTGTCACAACTTGGTATCAGAAAAAACTTAATGAGATGCTCTGTAAAATGGGACAACACTGGAATTTCTACACTTCATGGTTGACTTTTAATAACAGCCAAAAATTGTACAGATAATTCTCGGACACCCTGTATATATAAATTCAGAACGCTAAAAAAATTACCAAGTCACTTCAATGCCAATTATGTCCGATGACATCCTACGCATTTAGTAATTGAAAATAATTTCCGACTATCCTCCTTAAAATTACCCAAGCGATGTAATTGCTTACTACTGAATGGTTTTGCGGCTAATATGAGACAATTTGAATTGAAATAATTAAATAGTTCTTGGTTATTTTAACCCATATTTGTCAAATAATCTCTCACAATTTGGCTGGTTAAGATTAATACGTCACTTTTTTAAGTCGTTCTGGGAATAAAAATTTTATGACGTCATAAGCGTTTCATTGACGTTTTATAAAAGGTTTTATTGGCGTTTATAAACTTACTGACGCTTTATAAACGTTTTATTGACACTTTATAAGCTTTTATTAACGCTTTATAAGCTTATATTGGCGATTTATAAGTGTTATTGACGTTTTATAAATTTTATTAGCACTTTATAAACGTTTTATTGGCGTTTTATGTGTTATTAACGTTTTCTAAGTTGTTTTTTTTATATACTTAGCATATTGACGTTCTATATACATTTACCCCCGCAAGGGGGTTCTACTGTAAGCTCGTGCTCTTGAGTGCTCTTTGTGCTCGTTTGTACGTGCTTGTTCCTGGAGGTTTCACGTGCGCCCTCCCGGCCCTAGCACCCAAGGATGATGGGGCTCGACCCTACAGTCCTTGTCATCCTTTGGTCTTTTTCCACTTCGACTGTCCCCTCCACCCTTTCTTTTTCCTCTGTCTTTCCTCTCACTTTTTCTTTGTTTTTCCGCCGAGATATGCCCTTTTAAATAGAGGCGAATCGGTTCTTCCCGAACTTAAAAAAAAAAAAATATATACATTTATGACGTTTAACTAAACGAACTAAGTTTTGGTGGAACAAATTTTCAGAATTACTCGAGTGATGTACTAATTGCGCGTACGGAATAGGTCACACTGTAACTCAAATTGTGTCAGTGAGATAAGCTAACTCATTACCATTTGGACTGTACAAATTCCACGAGGAAACGTACTTGGTTAAAACAACCGAACTATACATCGACAACCAATAAAAATGCTTAATTCAACCACGATGACATTCCCGGTTGTTAACAAACTTAAACCGATTACTGCGTAAAACGCGCGGTTAAATATTGGTTGTCGAAATAACTTGCCTATTTCAACCACTATCTGACACTGTATCTCCGCAACACGAACAACCAAACTCTCAAAATACTCCCCAAATCGCAAAATAACGACTACACACTCCATGCAAATAGCTGAAAACAAGAAAAAAAGAACAACAAAACTTTTGCCTTTGCAATCCAATCGCGAAACCAAAATAAAACTGGAAAAAAAAACAAAAAAAACAACAACCCCAACAGAGAGGAAAGCAAAACTCCTACTTCAGAGATTCTTAATTGACAAACTAAAATAAAATCTGAACTGAAACAATAAAAAGTGTTTGAAATCTGTAAACTCTCTTTTATTTCACCATTTTATAACTGTAAAGGGTTATACAAAGATTTAAGCGCAACTGTAATTAAGTACAGATTGAATTACAAAACTTAGTCTTGCGTGTGACATTGGTCATGCTGATATTGTGTAATTTAAATTCCGCTCCAGACAGACAGTAGAGAATGTGTCTGTGAACGGATAAGATATTATGTTATATACACTATACGATAACATATATAATACAGGGTGTCCCATAAGTCTCGTCTCGTAGGAAAATTTATTTTAAATTAAATTTATGGAAGTGATACGTTAGAACTAAAATGTTCAAATTGATGTCCAGTGTAACTCGCTTCCATATTAGCCATTGTTATTCTACCTGCAACAAAAAAAAGAAGGTTCTAAAAGAAGACATCAATTTGAACAGTTGTTTTAGTTTTGATGTATTACTTTTGTAAATTTAATTTAAAATATATTTTCCTATCAGACTGAATTTATGGGATACCTTGTATGTTAGAGTACCGTACGTTAATATATGATACTATAAAATTGTGCATTACAATATACGATAACAATGAATTATATAAGATAAAATACGATACCACACGATTATGGGGTACATGGCAGTATACGATTATATACAATAAAAATCCGATAGTACACGACTATAAAAGATAAAATACACGATAGTACACGATTACGTACGATAAATATACAATAGTACACGATTATTACACCAAAATCTGCGATAGTATACAATTCTATACAATAGTACAAGATTATTTACACTAAAATCTACGATAGTATAGAATTCTATACAATAAAATATACAATAGTACACGATTATATACGATACTATACCAAGAACGGAGACCGTGGACGATGAAAAGACTACATTAATCTTAACTGTCCATATGACAAATCTATCGAAGATATTACCTTGATGCGAGGAGCAACTTAAGAAAATTGGATCGTCACCAATCCCAGTCTCCTCCCCCGCCCCCCACTCCCAAACGGTTCGAGGGCAAAAAACAGGCAAATAATATTATCATCATTAAAACTTTCGTAATTTACGCCCTTCATTTGAGACATCTTTGCAAAATTAAAAAGTTGTAATGAAAGAGCTACTGCGTGGTCATGTCTCAACACCGCTTCTCGTTAGATCAGCGAAGTTAAGCGACGTTGGATCTGTTCAGTATTTGGATGGGTGACCCTCCTCCGCGTTCAGATAATGTAGCAACCCGTAGATGGTTCGAATGCCACGTAAAGCTGTAATTCCCCTTCGTTATGAAGGTGGTTAAACAACCTCCCAAACCAAAACATGATGTAATGAAATACCCACTTTCCCGGTTTCGGGGGACGGGAAAGTCCTTACCATTTTAGAGCTATACCCGCGTCGTCGACAAGTTGTATTTCCATAGGCCCTCTGCCAACCTGACTTAACCTAACCTAATTAGCGTAAACTAACCCCAAAATAACCAAACCTGACCTATAGGTTATTTATCCTCATTGAAGAAAATAAAAGTTTATACTTACAAAGATCGACACATCATTTTTCAAACCAACCCTGGTTCATTATTTTGTTAGGTTAAGTTAGTTTAGGTTTGGTCAGGTTTGGTCAGGTTATTAGAGTATGAAAGTTCCTGTTGACGAAATGTCTGTAAAAGGTAAAATATAAAAGGTCAATGGGTACCCCGTACCATCTATTGTAAATACGATACAGCCGAGCGTTAACAGATGGCGCGGCGGAGCTACAGTATGCGGGGACCCATTGCTCGACTATTCCCTTTACCTCCCAACGTTGAACAATCAAAATGTCACAACTTTTGAGCTTCTGAAGATATTTCAACGAAATATCTTGAAAGAAAAGTTCAAAGTTGTGGCATCTTTCAAATTGGTACAACTTTAACTGCGGTTTTTGGCGTTTTTTACTTTTGTCGCTTAGCCATTTCTTTCAAGGGGGGGGGGGCCTCATATACGAACGGTAAGAATTTATATAAAAACTGATTATAGGACATCAATGTTTTGCCGAGTCACACCTTAGGCTAGTTAGCTTACTAGACCACCCAAATAGCGAAGATATCTTTAATGTTTGAATATACAAAACCTCAGGCACTTATTGTACGAGTGTGTTAACCAATTATTGGCTTATAATGAAAATTTTACGCCATATATTATAAACCTTTAAACCAGGGGTCACCAACCTGGGCGGTAGCGCCCACAAGTGGGCTCACATTAAAGGTAATTAAACATTTATTTCATTATTTATTTTATCGATTATGTTGATTTATTCTTTTGGATCTAAGGTGAGCGATAAGCTTTTTTAATTTTCAAAAAATCGTAACAGTGGGCGGTGAACAAAAAAAAAAGGTTGGTGACCCCTGCTTTAAACCTTAAGTTGCGTAAAACGCTATTTTCGACTTAAGATATCTCATTAAAATTAAATATAATGTACAGGGTGTCCACAATGTCTTGTCACCACAGTAAAATACTAACTGATTTTCGTTTTTCTTTCAGACCCATTTGAAATGCGTGATAGCAGCAACTATACGATTGAACAACGCGTATTGGTTAGTTCCTGGGTCCATGAGCGACCACGTAATGGAAAAACCATTGAAAATATTTGTGCAGACTTCCAAGACAGATTCAATCATACAGCTCCTTTTCGAAGGAAGTCTGCACGAATAATTTCAATGGGTTTTTTTTCCATTACGTGGTCGCGCATGGACCCAGGTACAAGCCAATACGCATTGTTCAATCGTATAGTTGCTGCTTATCACGCATTTCAAATGGGTCTGAAAGAAGAACGAAAATCAGTTAGTATTTTACTGGGGTGACAAGATATTGTGGACACCCTGTACAGTACCTTAATAAGACATAAAAGCGAACAGTTTGCCGAGTTTATAACATTAAATCTATAACCTAATTGAGGTAAACAGGAGTAAGCTCTGTTTAAAAGTGTGATTAGCTTACTGACCTATATATTACGAGTAACTTTACTCTTTTCATTGCAGGTGAACGACAGTTCCTCTGTGATATTGATACAAATTGAACAGAAATGAAGTTGGTTTGTTCAAATATCAAAGCAGTTTGTACCATTTGTCTTTATTCGATTTGCGGTAAAAATGCCGGAAGTAATAATGTCATAGGTTCAACAAGCCACAGGTTAGATAAGGTGAATCTAAGTAAAACTATATTAATATTAATACAGTATTACAATTAATACTATACACTATGGCATTTTTATCTATAATCCATTATTTAGCTGCGAGTTTAAGTATGCCTACATTCGCGAAACATGTCACGTTGAAAAGAACTAGTATATACTCGAACTATGAACACCTACTCAGTACAGGTCGGCCTCGTAATAACATCCCATATCATACAAGATATTTTAATAGTCGAGACTTCATATTCTTCATAAATAATGTTATTTAATTAGAATTCACTTTTACTCCATCAATTTTCCTCTGCACGTCACCCGAAGACGCGTGGACATGAAATCTGGTATTTTTCCAAATAATTTAATAGATACAGTACAGAGCTGGGCACTTGCGGGTTTTTTTGCGGTACTGCGGTACTGCGGTACTACCGCACTACCAAACCGGTACCGCATAACGCAGTACCGCAAAAAATGCGGTAGCGGTACTGCTGTACTTTCAGAGATCCTTTGCGGTACTGCGTTATGCGGTACCGGTTTGGTAGTGCGGTAGTACCGCAGTACCGCAAAAAAAAACGCAAGTGCCCAGCTCTGAATTACAGTAGACCCTCGTTATTTCGCGAGATTGGGACCGAGAATTACCGCGAAATATCGTTCTATATATTACCGCGAAATAGTGTTTAGACCGTACTATATACAAAAAAAACTATGGTACAGTGAAATAAAGAAAGCGAAATATCGGACCGTGAAATAAAGAGGGTCTATTGTATCAGTATTGCGAGAACTTTGAATAAACTTAACCCCAAATCCATAACTGTCACTACAGTTCCACAAAAAACTTTATATTTCGCTTCAACACAAAGGAAATTTAAGTTACAACACTCAAAATAAACTCGTAAGAATTATGCCACCACGAATTCTACCCACAGCTTAAGTTGAGAGTCATATTGAAAATGATGAGAACAGTTCATTTCTTATTTAAATATTAAGACAATATCCTTACACTTCCCCGTTTCTCAACTGTATATCAATACAATTGTAACCACTGTATGAGGTCGTATATCGGTAGGACGAAGAGACGCTTAAAATCATGTATTTCTGAACACAGGAAAATCAGTTAGAGAAAATATATCAGGAGAGCATCTAACTTTTGCATACATGGCATGCTCACAGCAGGGACACAGCTACCCAATTTTTCAATCGAATTTTGAAGTTTGGGCAAGTACTGGCTGATTTAAAATTAAAAATTATAGAATCTTTGTTCATTTACGGGTTGAAACCAAATCTTAACTGTGACCAGACTTCTGTAGTTTTACACTATTTTTGAGGCAAATACTTAATGCTTATAATTTCAACGCTTTAAGTATTACACTGTTATAATTTTTACTTGTTTAAGATATTCATAATTCAAGTTTGGTCATAACCGAATATGTGTATATAATAATCACGCCTTAGGCCGGCAGCGCACAGGATCGTCTCGCGATTCACGACTGACGACTTGGGTCGTGACGACTGAAGTCGCGTGTCATTTTACATTGATACAATGGGAGCCCCGCACACTGCAGCGACCGCGACGATATTCTGGGAATGTAAAATCACACGCGACTTTAGTCGTCACGACCCAAGTCATCAGTCGTGAGTCGCGAAACGATCATATGTGCGGCCGGCCTTCGTGTTCTTTAGTGTTTTTAATTATAATTTCTCGTACTCAGAAATCCCTAAGGATAGCATAGCAAATTTCGAAACGACGGCCACACACACACACACACACACCCACCCACCCATATATATATATATATATATATTTTTTTTTCCACTGCTTAATAACATTACATCTGAGCCGTGAACAACCAACCAGCTAACCAGTTGCAATAAAAGAAAAGAAAAAATACATCTCATTTTCCACGACTCAATTCGTTTCCGCTAACAACACAATTAAGACTCCTCCCCTTACACTTGTTCCTTCGTTTGCTTGCTTGTTGACTTGTTTGTTTGTCCATTTATCTACTAGTTTGTTTGTCCATTTATCTACTAGTTTGTTTGTCCATTTATCTACTTGTTTATCCTACGTCTTTACAGAGCACACACAAAAGTAAGTAGACACCTCCAGTTTTTCCATAGTTTTTAATTTGAATAAAAGTCAATAAATAATAACAGATTTATTGAATCAATATACAGGGTGTCTCAAAAGTCACTATCTATTTTGAAAAATAATGGGAATTACGAAAAACTGGTTTAAGACATGAAAAATATATTTATTTCAAAGTAAGTGCCACAAAGAATTAGTGCTATTTATTTATCTGTCTCCACATGGCGACCATCAGTGTCTCTACAGAGCTCAAAGCGATAAGTTGTTTCCCGGAACAAACTTTCCAGCATTTGAGGTGTTATTTTCTGAACTGCATCGGTAATACGATTTCGAAGTTCGGCTACATCACTAATTCTTCTACCAGTGTACACCTTAGACTTAATGAAACCCCAGGCGAAAAAATCTAATGGTGTTAAATCGGGTGAACGTGCTGCCCATGGTTGTGTTCCTCCACGACCAATCCAGCGACCGGAGAAGCGTCTGTCAAGATAATCACGTACAATTATTGCATAATGGCACGGTGCTCCATCCTGCTGAAAAACTACTGTGTCAAGAATGCCATCTGTAAGAAGTTGAGGTTCGAGGAATTGTTCAAGCATGTCAAGATAATAAACCAATTAACTTTTTTTAAATACACAAATTTGCACCAGAAGTACATATCTTTATGCCAGCATAGCATTTTAAAAAAAAAACATCTAATGTCACCGAAATAGATAGTGACTTTTGAGACACCCTGTATTTAGAATCGTGTTGCTTTCCCCTTTTTCCCCCTTTTCCACCCTGACAGACGTTCTTCCATTCCATTGATGAGCTTTGCCATTTATTCTTGAGGACAATCATCGTGGTGTCCATTTACTTTTGTCAACCCTATCTACAGTTAAGAAGAAGAATAATCGGCGATGAGGTTCGCCAAATGTTGATTGAAAAGAAAAGGCTTTTAACACCACTGGGACCTCCATACCAATGACCCGGCCTGTCTTTGTGTGTGTGTGTGGTGTGTGTGTGTGTGTGTGTACCTTACGAAACCCGACAATTAAGATACATACCGAGTTCATCGCGATACGAACGTGTGTGTAGCGATAATACTGGTGTTGCCATAGTTTATCTTATTTTTTATTGTTGCTAATCATTAATTATCATGAAAAAGGGATATAATAAAGGGAAGGTAAGGTTAGGTTAAATGTCGCCATCCACAACAGAAAACATGAAAATATATTTGTACGGCAGCCACAGCTGTGTGTGTGTGGTGTGTGTGGTGTAAGAGAGAGAGAGAGAGAGAGAGAGAGAGAGAGAGAGAGATCCACTCTAGGTTAGCCCAAGAAAAAGGTGTAGAAAAAAAAGCAAATGAAAATAAAGAATACTAAAACCTGATCCCATGCTTACACTTACAGACGCGTATAAAGCTTTCACACATCAATATTATTAGTAGTAATAGTAAAGTATAAAACAGACAAGGCTCTTTCCCTCCTCCGCCAGCCACTGCTAACAGAAAATAGTGGTGAAAGAAGATTTATAGGAAAATGAATAAGGAGAAAAATAGTTTCAGAGTTCATTCACCCCATGCGTACACTTATCTCGTGTACCCAGTTACGCATTAGAGAGCAGAAACTAAAAGATAAAAACACTAAACTATTTAATCTAAATCATTCATTTTTTTTAAAGGGATTTTATTTATTTATTTCATTCGTTTTTACGAGTTATCATCATTTCATCGTTGCATCATTTCTTAGATGAATGCCAATGCTACATCGTACTGAGAGACTCGCTCTTAAAAATTAATTATTTACATTTTGCCCTCTTTCGCTCTGACATTACTTAGATGTTTTCTCTTAAGTCACTAAATCGTGACATACTCGCTAACCTAACCTAGCCTAATCAGTACTGACATCTTTTTTCCCTACATTAAAAACGTTTCTAGATTTTGTCCACAAATTTTTTTAATATTCCGAGGTACCAGAAGTGCTACCTCGTAAAGAGAATAATGTATCCCAGTACATCTGTGGATTATCTCTCACATTCGTCCTCACTCGTGTACAGTTGCACCCCCACACACACACTAAAATAATTATAAATATTGTCAGTAATATCTTTAAGTACATTAAAAGTAAAATCAAAATCTTTGAATTGACATTTCATATTAAAATTGTATTGAAATTGACTTAATAATAAGTAATTTAACCCTTCTATTTCCCTTAAAGAAATTAATACCTACATTTCCCTTCAAACTAATAATTTATTCCAAAGAATTTTGCAATTTTTATAGCTACCATCAATCAACTTTATATATATATATATATATATATATATATTATATATATATATATATATATATATATATATATATACACACACACACGAGGGTGGGCTGAAGTAATGCCTCCACTTGGATAATTCTGGATTGTGTAGAGGTAGCCAGATAAAACCGGTTTTGTGTTGTAACTTTATATCCCCACCCCATTCCAGATTGCGTAGAGTAACCAGATAAAACCAGTTTTGTGTTATAGCCTAATATAGCCTACACTCATTCCACACGTTGGTTCAGTATCGATTACAATGGAAAGGAGTAAAGACGTTCGCTTCAAATAACGTGCCGTAATTGAATTTTTGACCGCGGAAAGTGTTGCTCCCATAGACATTCATTGCGAATGAAAGCTGGGTACGGCAAACCGTGTGTTGATGCGAGTACCGCCGCTCGACGTTGGGCGAGGCAGTGAAAGAGAAGTAGGGCAAGAAGATTTGAGAGACAAACCGCGAAGTGTAATGGCACTGTAATGGCAACCGAAGAGTCTCATCGGAACTACGTTGACGAACTGATTCCTGGAAATTGTCGCATTAAACAAAATGAAATTGCTGCAATGCTCGATATCTCCAAAGAGCGAGTGGGACACATTATCAGACTATCAGTATTCTCGGTTACCGAAAGGTCTGCGCCAGATTTGTGCCTCGCATGCTCACTGCCGAGATGAAAACTGAGACTACGCATTTGCCAAGAAAATCTGCAGCGCTTCGAAAATAAGGATGAATTTCTGCACAGCACTGCGACAGGAGACGAGACGTGGATCCATCATTATAACCCTGAAAATGAAGAGTAATCCATGGAATAACGGCACAAAAATTCAAAGTTAAAAAATCGGCTGCAAAAGTGATGATGACTGTTTTTTGGGATATCAATGGTGGTGTTCTCGAAGACTTTACGGAAAAGGGGACAGCAATCAACCCGCACGTTATATTGAAACTCTAAAGATTTTGAAAAAACGGATCAGGAGGGTTCGCATCCACAAAAACGCAGCCATTGTTCGCCATGACAACGCACGGCCTCACATAAGTGTTCAAACGTGAGAAGCAATTGAGGATCTGCAATTCACCGTCTTGCCACATCCACCATATAGCCTCGATTTAGCACCATGCGATTTTCACCTCTTTCCTAAACTTAAAGAACATCTCCTTGGAAATCGGTACGAAGTAGTTAAGGCCCCTGTGAAATTTTGGTTTCGTAGTCAAAGCTCCGAGTTCTACCGGATGAATTTCAAAAACTCATTTATCGTTGGCGTAAATGCATCGAGGTAGAGGGTGATTTTAGAGAAAAGTAAATGTATCGTTTTGAAGAATAAATTCTAATGTACATATCTGTTTTTGTTTTGATAAAATCCTTTAACCCGTTTAAAATTTATTTGAGTGGAGGCATTACTTTCCAGCCCACCCTCGTGTGTGTATATATGTATATATATATATATATATATATATATATATATATATCGTAAAGAACGACGCTTGTATAGGAGAACATTCCGCGCAAAATGAAGAGGGAGAAACGAACAAATGAAAAAATGAGGTAACCACCCGGGATTCGAAACCCGGGATCTTCCGATTGCCGGTCAGATATGATAACCACTACACCATGGTCCTCACTCGATCAGAAGTCGTAATTCTCCTACATACGCGCAGAAACCAATGCCCGAGGGGGACACCTCCCGCATGCCGCACCTATATATGGTGTAGTGGTTATCATATCTGACCGGCAATCGGAAGATCCGGGTTCGATTCCCGGGTGGTTACCTCATTTTTTCATTTGTCGTTCTCCCTCCTCATCTTGCGCGGGATGTTCTCCTATACAAGCGTCGTTCTTTACGTTAATTATACTGCGTGTTCTTTGCAGTTGAAATGTATGTATACAGGGCGTCCCAAAAAAATGTATACACACTTTAACAGCTGATAGCTCAATTGATGTTTCTTTCTTTCCAAGTTAAACCCATTAGAATTAATAATGGCAGTCAGACTAAGCTTTGAACAAAGGAAATTCATTCTAAAATGCTACTGGAAGTGTGAAAACGCAGTTGAAGTGCAAAGACAGTTTAGGAGGGAGTTTCAAACAGATCCACCAACGCGACTTACCATCACTCGAATTAGAGATAAGTTTGAAGCCGATGGAACTGTTCAGAATGTCCACAAGAAGCGTTTCCGGAAGACCACGGACATCGACAAGCCCACAAAGCAAGAAAGAGTACTGGAAACGTATCACCAAAGTCCAAGAAATCTGTGCGGCAAGCGAGTCGTGAGGTAGGAATTTCAGAATCGTCTGTCCAACGCATTTTGAAGCGCTGTCAATGGAAAAGTTACATTCCAAGATTAGTCCATGCTATTAATGAAGATGATGATGATGATGATCCGGACCGAAGAGTGGAGTATTGTGTGGAAATTAATGTGATTATTCTATCAACTTCCTATATATAGCAATAGCATGTAAGTAAAGCAATTTTATTTGTTTCAAAATACTATAATATTTGTTTCACTTAGATGAAATAACATTTCACTTAGATGTTGCAATCACAGTCTAACTTTTTCTATAAAATAATACTGTATTCGAAGAACTTTCATTTGCATGTTGCGCAGTTTTCGCAGAAAAAGCGCTTAAAATGCGTTGTTTTCGGGGCGGCCGCCCCGGACCCCGCTGGGGGAGCTTACAGCGCTCCCCCAGACCCCCTAACTGTTGGGCTTCACCTGCGTTCCACTTCTTTTCATTTACAAATTAAGCACTGTGTATATATATATATATATTATATATATATATATATATTATATTATAGGGTGGGCAAAAAAACTAATGACGCTCGTCATCAATCCTTAATTTATATTATATATAAATTGTTCTATATGATCCCCTTCTTGTTGAATATATTTGGTTAAACGCGGGATCCACTCATCGATATATCTGTCAATATATAGCTGACACACCTGGTTGCAGCCATCCAACACTAAGGCGTAACTCGTCAACATTGCGAATATTTTCACCTGGTGTATAAACTTTTGATTTTAAACCTTCCCAAATGCCATAATCGAGCGGCGTAAGATCTGGACAATTGGGAGGCCACATGTTCGGCTCAATGAAATTGGGTGTTCTCGTTCCAGATACGCGATTGTACGCTTCGCCCTGTGTGCGGGTGTTCCATCTTGTTGGAAATTATTTCCACTAATCTGACCAATCTCATCCAAATACTGCGGGAGGACCCGTATACAATAATATTCTGCATTGATTTTGGCTCGTGGCTGAATCACAACAATTCTTGTTTGCCTAATTTTGAGACGGGAGCTCCTACCATAATGCTAGACGAAAAGTTAGACGTTTCCTTATTAACATCACGTTTTCTCGCGACACTTGCTTACACC